>JAQIVE010002917.1:0-18346 GCA_034698285.1 Sminthurinus bimaculatus | reverse complement strand
GGACACAACGTATACTCTAAATCTCAATCTTTCAAAGTGACATGAACTTCCAAGAGCTAGGAGAATGGTACAAGCTATTGTAATTTTATAATGATTATGACATTTTACATACACTCACTCCATTTCAAAGTGTGCCTCGCTTGCTTTGCATTTTTCGAGTCACAGTACAATCGCCTTTAATGTACTTGGCCACTTTATTATTTGGGAATCGGCAGGGAAGTTAAATATATAATTGAAGTAAAAAGATAGATGGAGCCAAACAAGTAGTGAATAAAAATCGGATAATGATTTTTCATACTTCTCATACTTTTCATACCATGTCACATGTAACATCAGCTTACTGGATGAAAAGAAGTTAGTCACACATTTGGGATAAAAAGACTCTTGCAAACACTACGTCTATACTAATAATAAGGAACACCTCTCTTATTTGGCAAACTATGAGATAAACTTTACTATAATGCAGTTTTCCGTTTGAATACTGAATACAATACAATGGAATATATATATTTATATAGTAGGCTTTAAAAACTCGATAGATAGTGAACGAGAAGTTTTACGTTTTACATGTAAACATGTAAATTTATGCAGAAAATACAAGTGTGCGAGTAGGTAGACAAAACGTTATGCGCATAGTCCCGGTATTTATTGTAATTAAAATTTTCTAGTGTCAGCACACGTAAAAGCACAGCAATTTATGCATGCCCAGCAGTGATGTGATGTGAACTTCTCTATTCTATATGTGAGTAACACAAAAATAATAATAGTAATTGGCAAAAAGTGTTTAAAAGCCTTATTCATACGACAGTTACAAATTGAACTTTCAAATCTAGGAAAATTGAAATGTATTGTCTGGGGGAGTCTTTTCGGATAGTGTACGGGACTGTCTTTCTTTCTTTCTTCATTGTGACAATCACTTCATTTTCTATTTATAGTCGTGTTTTATAAATGTGTTTTGTACTCTAGTTTTTTCTTCCTCTTGAAAAAGTAATGAGAGTTGTTCCATGTATTGTAGCAACAGCCAGGTGACACGTGAGTTTTCGTTTTCGCTACGAGAGCAAGGAAGAAAAAGATGTAAGGAAAAACATTTACCATACATCTTGCTCATTACATGGTGTACTGATGGCGATATTTCAAGAACAAGCGGAAAGTACCAGGTAAATGTGTGTGACAGGATTTGTTGCATAAAATTTACAAAAATCGAAAATATTAGGAAACCTCGAAACGATACATAAAAGATCAAGCTTGTTTTTAGGAATTCGATTTTTCATTTCGCCTTGAATATTTTCAGAGAACAACTTTTTTCTGTTTAATACGTCAAGGCAATTGGTTTAGTTTAGTTTTCAATAAAAATACAAGAATCGCATGCAGCAGCCTAAGGTGAAAAATAAATATTTTACCGTCAATACGTATGTACATGTACAGTACGGAATTCATGTAGGACTGTGCATATATTGTAAACACAAATGGGAGAGATCTCATGAAACATGTTATGTACATTGTTGTTCCGTAGATTTATTTTAATAGTATACAACTAGAGATTTTATTAGCTAAAGAAAGCTAGTTAGGAAAGTAACTGATGGACGTACTACTATGTTGAAAATGGTGGGATTGCATGTGAAAAGGGAGGAAAGCGATGAAGATATGCGTGCAAGATTGTGATGGAGTAGTTTTTCAATGTACAGTGTTAGTTCTTATATGAGCTTTTATATGTGCCGTCTGTTTTGTACACAAATGTGCATGAAATCGAGAAGGTTTTGAAAATTTCATTAGTCGTATAAAACATTAAAGTGTTATAGATAATTTGAAGGAACATACATTTTCCTACACAAAGGATACTCAATTCGAAGGTGTAGTAATTTTCTCTGACTTTTCACATCCTTCTCGAGTACTTTTTCTCCCTTTCTATACACATGTTAATTTCAATTATTTCCAAATGTTTCAACGTATTCTTAATGGAAAGCAGTCAGTTATACATTATGTTGGTAATCCATTTTAATGTGAACATTGTTCAACAAACTTTCTTTATCTACTGCTGAAGCGCATTATCTGTATTCACATGTATTTAGGGAGAGGAGCAATGAGAAAGATCATACACTGTTGTTCACAAATTTATAATAATACATAGTTAGAATAGTGCACATTATTTGACAAATGGGAATCTAGATTCAAAATTATTTAGTCAAGGTCGGTGTTAGTATCACAAAACATAGTTTTGCATGTATTTTTTGATAACCTGGACTTGACGTGAGACTTGAGTTGTCAAGTTTTTTGAGATAAAAACAGCTTTAGAAATGACATTTTACACGACACTGTATGTATAATTTGAGGGGATGTATGTATTATTCATAGCATGAATGCAAAATGCAATCTACTAAATCCCGTTCCATCACTATAAGGGATGGGGCTATGTGAATCATGAGATGAAATGGTTTAAAAAAATGGCATACATTCTAACCATAAAGACTGATAAAGTATACACTAATACAAAAAAATATGTTTGTATTGCCAGATTTGAAATTCTTTGTGTGAAAGAAACATTGAATCTTTATTTGACCCAGAAATATATTTTTAAGATTTCTTTTAAACATCCACTTAATCCATTTCAAATCGTGCCTCCTTCTCCGGATGAAACGTTTTACTCATTTAAAGAAAATACCTTTACATAATATATTGTGGGCAAAGTTTTTGCTGTATAAGAAATACAAAATATATTAAGCAGTCTCCAAGACAGTAAAATATGAAGAAACCTTTCCTTTTTCGTTTGTGCTGATGTAAAACTCAGGTATTACATTTCTTCCAAAATGGTTTGTAGATCGTATTTTTGAACTCTGTAAACTCCGTCGTGAGTCAGTAGCAGAAGTTGACGACTCTGAATTCATGACAAATGACAAATATAATACTAAATTATGTACATATTGGAAGAAGGAACAAGCACACAAATTATGCGTGTATGTTATAATCGAAAAGTTGTGTACAGTCATCCGGGGTAAGTGTGGTCGAATTTAAAGTTCTATCTAGTATAACTCTGCTTAAAATACAACGATTCCGAAAAAATTTCCACGAGCAAATTACAAATTCCTGCCTATCGTTTAAAACAATAAAAACCATTTAAGATTTGTGTGTTTAAAAAAATTAATCCAGTCGTTTAGACCACGCTTTCCCCAGCAATAGGGCAGGTGTGGCAGGGTCTATTCGGGGGGCAAGCGTGAACATACTTTTATTGCACTTAGTTTCATCGTCATTAAGTAACAGTTTGGACAACTATTGATGGTGTTTTTTGCATACTGGACCAATTACCATAGCTACCATAGGATATTTCTTAGTGTTCGTTTTTGTTTAAAATAATTACTGCAAATAATTTGTGTTGAATAGTAGCTTAAAATTTTGTTATATTTGTACACTTGCACTTATTATAAATGGTCTAAAATGTCACTTTGCGTGGTCAAATGCAAGTTTCATGAGGGGCATAACATGGACATGGCTATGCTTACCCTCTATGACCCTGCATGGGTTTCTTGAAATCCCTGATGGTAAACGCAGACACAATTATACATACAACCGTACAGACTTTATTACACATGTACAACATATTTATGTATATAAATAAAAGATAAATAGGGCTCACTGCTGTTTTTTTTTGCGGAATGTTTTTTGAATGCCTGGGTTATCATTGTCGTACTTATATTAGCATGGCGGGCAGTACTTGGTTAACGGTGTAGTAACATGGCTTCAGCCTTTTATTATAGCCCTTTGCAATATAAGCATAATTGTGTATTTTATTGTGCAAATTCAAATGATATAGTATATATATATATATACGTACAATAGGTGTAGCCTTGTCAGTCAAACATTTATGTAGTGTACATATGTGTTCATCATTCTTCAATCATAGTGCTTACCTATAATTTAAAAAGAGGAAAAGGCGGCCACGGGTTATGTGAATACTGTTATTAGTTGTTCTAAGGTTTCGCCGAGCTCATTGTAAACATATGTGTTGGACGTTTCACCTTTCTATAATGATAATATTAATACAATATTAGTTATCAGTATAACGCGAGCAATTTTCTGTAAACTGTGTTTAGCATGCCTATATTTTGGAAAGCCAGAGAAAGAAAAAACGAAGAGACTGTCTATGTACAGAAGCGAAAGTTTCTTTGTATATTTGGCTTTACGTAGATATATTTGTACATTTTATTTGCGTGGTTTGATATTGGCCATTCCCAAATACTGAGCTTAAAGGCAAATATCAAGACCACCCTCTACAAGTTTGGATGCTCGGGAGATTATTCAAAATTGCGTTATGTGATGCTGTTAGTTAGTATGTAGTAATGAAATTTGTCTCGAATACGTTTTCACGTATTAATAAAGGAAATGGACATTGACTGGAATGCAAATTGATATAAATTATGAACATGAGTATACCTCTAAATTCATGTCCATACTGTCTGCTTCGGCGATAAAACACATAAGTGTGTAGTAGTGGTAGTGTAATGCATGCATTCATAATGGAAAATGTTGCTGTCAAAATTACCTCCACAAAACAACTGTTCACAATTACCTAGATTGATTAGTCTAACTTTTTGACCGCATTGGAAAATATTCTGTGTATTCAAAATGTACTCGTACTGTCGTGCGATTTTTTTAGCTTGTACTAATCTATCGAGAAAAAAATCTTTCGAACATTGTTTGCACGTAGTTGTCAATAACGATATACCCACACACCAAAAAGACTTTGTAATGAAAATAGCCAAATCAAATAATTAGTTTCATAAGTTCAAAATGTTCCAAAGTGAGGGCTTGATACCGATGATTTTAGTGCAACTAAATACGGTTTTTGAATTTTCAACGTTAGTTTAAACTAGACTCTTGTTATTTATTAAGTATACGTGTAGTATAGAGACTCCTGCGTTAAACCTGCTTTTAGAAGCGCTTGGCCCAGCCGTTAATTAGCCAAGAAAATTACAAAGCATATTCATCTAGAGGTCTTTTCTGTATTTTTCCTCGTCGTTCTGTCGTCTGTATACAGCATTATGTCATACGTTGTTATTATTATACAGATTCAGCGTATATTGTACATTTCTATCGACTCGAATGCATGCCCT
Source organism: Sminthurinus bimaculatus (assembly GCA_034698285.1). Classification (NCBI taxonomy): domain Eukaryota; kingdom Metazoa; phylum Arthropoda; class Collembola; order Symphypleona; family Katiannidae; genus Sminthurinus; species Sminthurinus bimaculatus. The sequence continues at coordinate 13,241 of JAQIVE010002917.1, read as the reverse complement.
AGTTTAATCTAACACTTACTGCGTACATATATGGTACACGGGCTCTTAAGTGTAAAAAAGGGCAGTTGTACAAGAAAGGTGGCCATATTATTATAGAACCAAGCATTGTTGTATGTACTGTGTAAGCTTTCTTTGTCTATGTATTAACATCGAAACACGACATACATCATCAAAATGTTTGCACTTATCTAATACTTTGTATTTTGTTGTTTCACTATCAGGACACATTCTCCCAATCTCTCTCTTTAACTCTCTATCTTGCTTTTTCTCGTACGTCAGTCTCAAGGTAATCAAAATCCAAGGTTGTAGCCGATTATATTACGCTTAGCTTATATATTTACAGTTTCCAGCAGCTTCCAGTAGCACTTACAATCAGCCCACTACCGTACTATATCTAGGTACAGTTTATACTTTAAACGTGTATACGTGGTGCGTGCTGAAAATTTTATAAGGTCTGCGTATTCGTGCTCTATGTCGTATTTGAAATCTTATTTGTGATTTTCTTCCACAGACAAAATACATACAAGCCACAGCGTCAATTATAATTAACACATCGATGTGAAGGAAAGAAAAAACTTTAGACACAGTATTTTTGTATATGTAGTTATTCTAAAGTAATGTGAGACATCTCATTGCATTAAAATTAAATGATGGTGATGATGATGCTGGTAATAATAATAAACTAGTTTATCATCACAAAAGAATGAATGTTTATGTACACAACATAAAACATTGAATTTACTAATAAATGCGATGCACAGCATTCGAACATTTCTTTCTTCTACATGTACAGCATGCACTTACGGCATATTATCTACAACTAACAAAAGGACTCGCATATTATATGTTCAACCACTTCGAGTTGTCGGAAATCTATATGTATGTGTAGAAAAAGTTTTTGAAAATGATATCATATTAGCTAATACATTTCTCATGATGTTATATGGTGCTTGGCTGTGTGTAGAATGTAGAAATGGACGGCTGTCATTGCGCACTGTCAGTCTTCAAGGAATACTTACAGATGAATGAAGAAAGAAAGTCCTCTTCATCTCCTTTCTTTGTTTCTTTCTTCCGCCTTCCTTTTTCCGCCACTAGACATAATATATACACAGGTATAGGTAGACGTGGATATTTCTTGCATAAAAGAAGGGAAAGGGGGAAAGAGTTTGTAAGTGTCAAGTGAAATGAGAGGACGAGAGACAACGAGCAAGGCTGCGAACGCGAATGAGTCAGGACGCGAGAGCGAACCTGAGAAGAAAATGAAGAAAGTTACACAACTCGAGCGAAAACAGGGAAAATGTGACGGCATAACGGATAAGATAAGAATAGAATTACCTATATTGGAATTGCTTTGAAAAGGTTTTGGTATTTGCATGATAGGGGAAGTGATAGCGATGAAATGAAATAAACTCAGGGAGAAAAGAGACTAGACAAATGAAGAGACAAAGATAGAGAGCTAGCAAAGTATAGTAGTGAGTGAGTGAGAGGAAGGCGAAAAGAAAAGATAATTGAAGAAGAATGGGAATTGAGTATTTGTTAAATATTATGGAGGAGTAAGGCGGCTTTTATAAATATTGCTCAGAATTCGGAGGGATGGTACGCTAAAGTGTACGGCACGCGATTCCACCCATCCCTGTATAATAAATACATGTTGCTGAAAAACTCGGGAGAGTACACACATAGATAGGTCTATACACATACATATTTAGGTAAACCAACTCATTTGACTGACATTGCACAAGATGTTCCTGGAAACCTTACAAATTCTAAAGTCCCCTTTTACCTTTGCCTTTTGTGCATCATTTATGTGTGTATGTATGTCTGTATACCCAAATGTGTCATCTGTGCCTATATTATTTACCGGTATTTTGTGTTTCTAAGGCTCCCTCTTTAGACATGCATGATATATGTATTTTAGTAACTTGTGTCCCAAGTTATAGATAATATTATATGTATACATATACATACTTACCTATATTATGTTCATCGCTGTTCAGATAGAAAATAGAAATACAGAAATCAATACACATGTCTGTCTATGTTCAGCTAGAAAGGCTCGTCACCGTCAATATTAGTTGGTTTTGTTCTACTAAATTGGGGAAAGGACTGGCATAGAGTAGAGAGAAAGAGAAGACGAGTTGAAGAGAAAGTAAAAGAGATGGAGAAAGGAACATTGCTCAAAGTGATTGGGAGAGCATGTTGCGTGTGAGTTGCTGGGTTGGTTGCCTCTGTTCTTCTGTTGTTCCCTACCATTTGCCCATTTCTCCACGTTCCTATGTACCTCGTCTTACTATCCACTCGTTCGTTCGTTCGTTCATCGTTGTCGACTGCCGTCCTCGACGTTTTGCTTTTTGTAGGTGTATCACACGGTTGAACATTGTGAATTGAGACTCGCTCATATAGGTAAGAATGAGTTGGGATGGAATTTATTTTCATGAAAATACATATTTATCCGAGTTTCATGGTTCATTTCGATCCCATTTTTTGTCAGGTAGTACAAGCACATATATCTATAAATATGCTGCGATTAAATGTATACCACTACTTAAACAGGGCACATACCATCGTATATATATATATATAATATATAGAAATGGTATGTAGCTCCTACAGTTTTGTTATACCTACTTTTTCCACCTACCGGCACGAATGGCAATAGAATAAGTAGTACTATGAGGATTCTTTTCCTTACTTTTGGTGCTATTTCTTCTTATGTGAAGAACTATTCCCAGTGTTCTATGCTTTTTCCCACTTTTAGTATTTTAACTGAAAGTTCAAGCACTTAGCTTGGACCAGACAGACAGAGACTTTATGGACAGGACGGAATTGAACATCAATTTGTACTTAAACTAAACCCATGTGGCTATCTACATAGGAAATGTTCCAACTATTTTTTGGAGACACATTTTCCACGACAACGGTACAAGGCAACGAAAACGATAAAAACGAAAGAAAACGGCTCTATACACACGCCCGTATGCATAAATATGTACCTAGTAGATCACATATAGTACCTAGCTGTATTGTATTGTATGTAGTAACACAGTATATACATATTTTATATATGGGTAGCTAAAGGTCTGAGAGAGCAGCGAGCCAAGTTTAACTCAAACCCTGCGTACCGTAAAACGTTGTCATGGTCTTTTTATTTTATTTTCGACTGGGAAAACATCGGTGATTTTGCAGGGATTTTTAAGGAAATTCAGGAGGCGGTAGTAAAACTATTTTGCAGCCAACCGTGTGAGTGCAGTTATTCATGTATAAAAGTGTTATATTTTGCAACCTTAAAATGCTCATCCCTTTTAAATCTACAACTTGTATACCGTCACTAACAATTATAGTGTTTTCTGGTGTACCTAGCCAATTAGATTTTTAATCGAAGTTGACGAAATAAAATCTGTCAAAAAACCTAAAATTAATTCATGGGGGTTCTGTTCTCGGTAAAAAAAATTTGCCTTGTGAAAAACCCTTAGAATATTCATGAAAAAATCGTTGGAACAGGCTGACTTTGGAATAAATTAAATTTGAAAAATGACTTGTGACACCATAAACGAAATCACTTCGTACGGTAGTCTCTTTTTACTGCATACAAGCTCCAGCGTTTAACCAATACATTCCATTTCCACTGTACCTTCATGTAGAATCGATTATTCACTTCTTCTTTTGCTTGTTTCTACCTTTTCTTTATCCGATTGGCGTCAGATAATGACGGTCTAGAGCTGTTCTCTTCTTGACTAGGTGTGTATATATGTTTGTTCTACGTGTGTATTTATGGAGTTTTTACTATTTATATGGAGAATTTCGGGGTCGAGATTCTCACTTAGAAAATCGGAAACCTCGGGAAGTTAGATAGTCATGAGAAAGGAGAAAATCTTACAATTTCTCCAAGATTTATGACTATTTGGTTTCTATCTCTTTCTATGCCCCTGTGTTTTCGCTCCATGTATAAAGTAATACACGTGGATAACAACACAAGATTCATTTGTAATTTCATTTGCTATTTTTCTTAGGCATTATCATACCATCGGTTATAGGTTTGTGTACGTACAAGCATACCGACAAAAGGGAAGCACGGACAAAGACGTGCGTGAATAACATGTGAACCGTAACTGGATCCCGACAGAACTTTGATTGATGAGAAACGAGGTGAATTTAATTCGACTCGAATAAATAAACACAGAACATGGAACATTGAAAGAAGTTCCAACCGCGAAATATGTCTATGTGATATACGGAAATGTTTATTAAATTTGAAGTGCTTTGGGTATTGGCGTATCAAAAAAACCATTTTGTTGAAAAATGATGATAATGGAAGAAAAAATTGAAGCTATAACCAAAATAGTATTGTTGTGCCGTTTCTTTCTATGTAGGAACTTTTGTTGCTTTGCTACTCACCAAATTGACTCCGTTCAAAAGAATTTACAGTGGGATGAACTTTTTGTTTGGTCACACTTACAGGTCGTTTTTTCCTATGGTGTTTAATTTTGTTTGTCAAAATATTTAATATCATTAAAAAACTCACTATCAGTAGAATATGACTTGCAAGGGTGGCTGTACATTTTTTGGCGTAATGTTGATTTAAAAGATTATTTTTACTGATTAACTTCTAATATTTTATATAAAAACTTACACTTCTTATTAAATCGGGTCATTTTTTGAACCGATGACTTTAACGTCAATTACAATTTCAAGAAAAATACATTATTACGTATTTTTCTACGTACTCTTTGATACGTGCGATAGAATTGGAAAATGGTATGTATGGCATTTATGTCACATGTCAAACCATTTAATCTATAGTCAATAATACTTAATACCATGGTACTGATAGACCAAATAAATACATATTGAGTCAGTATAAGTAATATAAGGAATCGATAGACAATATTCGATAGCATGTGTATAATATTTTTATCTGTACACACAAGCTTATAGCAATGTAATTGGTTCGCCCTTATCTTACTGTACCATTAGACTTTAATGTAAGGATGTATGCGACGAGTACAATATGTATGCATGATGTCCCTCTTACTTTTTTACGTACTGTGTACGTGTGTATGGTTATGTTTACTCGGCGAGGTGGATTGTTTGACTCGCAGACTCAGTAATGGACTCGGGGGCGCGTATGGTATTACGGAGGGATTTTCGACCAGTCCATAAATAAATGAGTAAAAGTTCCATATCAGGATACGGACGCCTAGAATGGAGAAAGCTAGAAAGCTACCAAAAGAGACAAAATTGAAGAGGAGAAAGGGTGTAAAGTAAATGCAACAGCAGAGATAGAGAGGGAGTTTAGATAGAAGTTAGGCTTTGTATTTAAATTAGTTGTCTTCATGCTTGCAGTAGACTACCCTTGTTGACTTGTAATATTAATTGAGACCATTAGCGGTTAAAAAAATAAACTTGCCATGAACTTCTTGATGCTCAATAATCCAAAAAGCTCAAAAATGCTTTACATGGTAACCCAATATTAACAAAGTGATGTTAAAGTTGCTATAAAATCTCATGAACTTAATATTTTACCAGATGGAGTATCTAGCAGTAAAAATCAACTGACATTTGCATTTTGTTACATCAAAACGTAGGAAGTAAAAGATTTTATGTGAATTCGGTTTAAAAAAAAGTAACACTGTTTAATTAAGTAAATCAATTTGTAGAAAATCACTTCACAAGTCCAGAATTACGTTTCAGCGAAGTTCGCGCGAAGCGCGTAGTTGTTTAAAAGTCACAGCTGTATGTGTGTATTGGAGTTGGAGTTAAACTATAACTCTATTATATGTTTTATGTACTGGTATTTTGAAGCGTTAACTATGGACCATAGTTTGAGCATGTTCGTGTGATATAAAGTTCAAATTCACATACATTTTGTATTAGGAAATGCAGGATGTCTGACTTTGCAATAATAGTATGTATGATGTGTGTACGTATAATATATCATCATAAGCGATCATTTTATCTAAAAATTATACTTACAGTTTCCTAATAGCCGGCGTGTACTGTGGGTTTATACTTTTAGACCATGCATTTTTTATAATATGTGGTATGTATCATAGTTTTTTTTCTTGTTCAATGTATATTCAGGATTCATAAAAATGCGTATACACTGAAACTTTTTTAAACACGCAGTATTTTTAATAGGTCTCTATACTCTGTGATCTACGTTTTTAAATGAAAAATGGTTCCGATTCGACAATTGTACAGAAGTGAGGGTTTTGACTAAATAACAAACTAAGGGAGAAATGAATGTCCCCTTTAGAGTTGATGAGCTTTTCTGATAGCTCGCAATATATGACGTATCCAAACAATCACTCTCGTTTTACTTTCATTTTACCATATATTCATATGTAAAGGTAGGGCAGTAACAGATCTGCCACTATACTCTTATGTTTTTGCATCACATTACTAAGCGAGACCGAAAGGCAGAAACACAGATCAAGAGGGAGTACAAAAAAGGGAATGAAAAAAGTATGTAGTACAATTTTTAATGTAACGTACAATGCATAAAGGGAGTTGTACAGTGTATGTTGAATGGGTTTGGCTGAGCTGCAGACGGCAAGCAAAGACGAAGTGGCTAATGTTAGTCCTTGGAACCTCGAGCTAACTAACTAAAGCTAAAACCAGCAGTAGTATAACTTTTTGTCCGCCTCTATTCTGCTTATTCGACTGCTCCCTATGTACATGTAATTCGTACAAGTATAGTTGATAGCGTGCATGTTCATTTTGTTGAACGAGGAAAGTGTATAGCATTGTTATCCAGATTTAAGTTGTATTAGTTATAATGTTGAGTGAAAATATAAGTAAGAAATAGAACACAGCGAGAGAAAGGTTTGTGTCCATAATGTTGTACTAACGTTAAAACCGGGCGTATTTTTCTTTCTTTTCTTGGTTTTTAATATTTTCTTATTATTTTCTCTTTTCCCGTCTTCTTTCTCTCATTTTATTCTGTCTCCTTTTCTCTAGACTCGTCTTGTGCCATATAGAAATATACATATGCATATAGAAAAAGAGCCTTGGAATATGGAATGAGAGGAGAAGGGAAAAGAGCAGATGAAACAGGGAGCGAAAGCCAGAACTAGACCTAGGGTGGAAAGAAAGCAGTAATAGTATAGTGACTACGTTATATAGCAGCTATGCAAAATGGTGCAATGTGGATAGTGAACGATAGCTAGTTCTACAAGGTTGGAGCCAGACGTGGACTATAGTGTTGAAATTTGGTGGAGTAGGTAGGGAAGACAGATTTTGTACTTTGGTGTTTTGGCTGCTGTCTGGCCAAGTCCGGAGCTCCATTGGTGCAGAGAACTCCCTCTCTGCCTTTTTCCTTCTTACCGTTTCTCTATCAACTATATTTATATGCATCCAAGGGTGTATGTTTGTACTTCTACACTGAACACGAACCAAGTCATGTATAGGGGAAGCGAATGGAAAAGAGAAAGAAAGCTTTAACTGAAATGGAATATACAGAGAGCTCCAGTAATGGGAATGGGAATCCTCTAGCATTACCTTCAGCTTTGGTCTCTGTATTTCCCTTTCTCTCTACTTGCTTTCTCTTTCCCTTTTTTCGCTCGTCGGCTCCGATCTTTCTCCCTCTGTATATGTGGCTGCGGCTGAGTTTCGCGCAACGGACGTTAGCGCAGATTGATTTCAGGCGAAAAACAAGGAGAAATATCTCGGCGTTTTCTGCAGGGGTAAAGGGAAAACTTGCAATTTCCCTTCTTTTTTCGTGGATGACAACTTTCAGCCAGCAAGCGAGCCTGCCTGCTAGCCTTGGTTCTTATTACAGCTCCCTACCTCTCTCGATCAGCCTTATTCAGCTCCACCGACGGTTCCCATGCGAGTTTCTCTTCTCCGATTTAGGCAGACTCGGAAGTCACAACTTACTGACGCTCCGTCGGCTCGAATCAACAAGAAACTTAGGGGAAAAAAATATTTTTCTCTTTGAAAAGAAAAAAATTTAAAAGTTGTTCTTCTTACAATTATATCTATCAATCTATCTATCTATACATATAATTTACACATATATATTCTTGTATGGATATACGTATTGGGAAAGTGTTTGGAAAATGTGCGACATTTTCAAGTTCCATTAAGTAAAAAATTATAATATATAACAGTATAAATATTATACAAGTATATAACTTTCCTTAAATTTCCCCTGTTTATTTGGACGAAGATTTTTTGATTTCTTTACCACATAGAAAATTTAATTCGGGAGAAATTCTTTTTAAATTCCAGCCCCCTCCCTTATTTTTCTTCATCTTTCGTTGAGCACTTTTCCCATTCTTGTTCTTTCCTTTTCTGATTTGTGTTTTTGTTATTCTTGTTCATCATCATCCTCCTCCTTTATTTTCAACTGTAGTCAACGAAAGTTGGAACAACGGTCTGTGGATTTGCGACACCAAAATCAAGTTTGAAAAAATCCAATATCTATCTCTCTCTCTCTTCTTGTTTAACTACGCCCAGTGGAACTCTGTTCGGTTGGATCTAAATGAAAATTCGGATTTTTGGAAAAAGAAAATAATAATATTCTTCCATGAAAATAAAGCTTTGTCTTTATTTTAACCATATAAAAAGATCCTCATGATAATTTTTCAAGAACGTCTTAGCTCAACTGATCATTCTTCGAATAATTCTTTTTTGCTTTGCATTGCTCACCTTAGATGACGGAGGTGTGGTTAAAGTTTCTAATGTGAATGCTAACGTGTGTGTTGTTTTCTCTGGTTTGTTTTTGGAAGAAGGAGGAATTGTGAAGTGTCTTTTCGTGCTCTTACGTTCATAGCCATTGTATTCATATATCTCCATTGTTAAAAAATATTACATTTAAAAAAACACAATATATATACATATATACCGGCAAGATTTTCTACACAGAAACGCCGAATGAAAAGCAAAAATGTCATTATTGCATCAAATATCTCTAACAATCAAGTAAATTTCTTATTTCAAAGGAAATTATCAAGAACTGCAGCATTATAATCATTATCACAGTTCTTTTCTCGTTTATGTCCTCCATTTTTAAACGACGACTATAGTGAGTGCTTACACAATACAATACGATAAAATTCAATACAATACTATTGTACAATAGAAAATCCACCTCATATCTTTTGACAGCTTCATCGGCAAGAAAAATCTTCGATATCGATACATTACATTCTTCTGTGTTATGCATCCATTTCCCATTTACTCTGCTCATGAGCTTTTCTCTACATATTAAACCATCTACCTATCTACCAAGCTGTCTCTCTAAGTTGATGTTTGTGGATTGTGAAAGAAACTGAACCGACTGCTAAAGTTTCGTTCATCGGCGATAATATAGAGAAAATCAGACAAGAAAAAATCGATTTGGATTTCCTTCTCTACACATTAACTGTACATATAAACTTATATATGTATATATATCCATAGCAGAGGAAGGGAAAGATTTTTTATTAGTCCTAAATTCCTATCGGATTATTACTATTTTACTTTCACCTGAGTATGCAGCATATACGTATGTGAATCGGCTAGCCAAAAAAGTAATAAACTATACAAACATATATATACATACATTATATTATATGTTTGAAAACTGTGCCTGAATCCGAATGGTTACTACTCCTACTATTATCCGACGAACTACTAGTACATATGTGGCGGGCAGAGGAATTAAAGATAATAACGGTAAGGATGAATGTTAGCCCAACCTCCATAATATATATGTTCTTTTAGCTCGGTAGTAATTGTATAGTAAATATCAAATACAATGCCAAAGCATCTATACAGCATAAAGTATTCTTGTATACAAGGGATACATTTTTATATAATAAAGCCATTCGTTTATTCAAAGAATACAGAATGTATATATTCTAGAACAAAAAAACTGCGTGTACATTTCGTTATAGGTAGACGTAAGTTACTTATTTCAACTTCGTCTAAATATATATTCACTACACGTAGAGACTAAAATGTGCATATAGGAAAATATTAATGCAAACATTCTCAATATTTGTATATTCACGGTGAAGTGTAAAGACTATACAAGAATAGTCCGTCCTTTATATATATAGAGTGGTAATACTTTCGTACTCCGTTGTTATTGCGTATGTATGTGCTTGTATGCCTGTGTGTATTTATTGGGGGGAGGGGGGAATTCAGCACTCGGAAAACTTGCCATTTAATAATGTGTATATGTAATACCATCACGCATGTAGAAAACGTTATAGTAATAAACTGATATACTTACATGTGGAACTGGAACACAAAACACAACAGTCAACAGTGACACCAAACGTCATGTATTATGTTGGCATTATTGTAAAAAGTAATATACCTACGAGCTAATTCAGGGATTGGATAACTTTTATTTGCCCAAGTTTTAAACGGGTCATTTATGGACAGTTTTAACTTTTAACGTTTTACAAACGGCAGTTTATAGCCCAATTAATAAAAATGTTTGAGGTCATGGTACAGGTTAAGAAAACAATTAAAATAAGCAATGAGCAAAGAAGTTTCCAAATGGATTGTGATTAGAAGAGTTGGCTACCAACGAAGACCGAAAAGCTCGATGACACGCTGCAAGTCAAGTTGGATTGCCAAAGAGTACAGTGCAAAAATATCATTAAAAACTTTGAAAACGATTAGAATAACTCTTGGGATGAAACTTCCTTAAAATTACATTCAAGCCCAAAAAGACAAGTTCCATTTATTTTCAATATTTTCATAAAGTCAACTCCAAAAAAAATTGATTAAAAGAAATTTGAAATTTTTTTTTAAATGTTTTTTTTGGAGTTGACTTTATGTAGCCGCTGCTCCTGTTACCATATCTGTATGTGGAACACATCAAATAGGTTGAAATTGTCTTGCAAAAGGAAGATACAGGCCCTGGAGATAAGTTTTGACAAAGAGGCCTTTTTTACAAATCTAAATTATACGTTTGACCAGCGATGGTACCCTTTCTCTCATTCGTACCTCAGAAAAAATCAAAGTTATGTGAGCCTACTGATGCGTAAAGTTTACTTGAAGCCGGTTCTAGGATACCTTAAAGAATTATGTATATACTGATATAGGTACAGACAAGACATTAGTGTTTGATGTATCATGATTTCATCATTGCACTACTGATTTATTTTGCGAAAACGGTGAATATTATCCAGTAAATATTAGCTTAGATTGAGGAGCGCAACATTTGTAACGTCATATGTAGTTCATCCCCCTAGTTAAGTAGTATAAAATTTTAAACTTGGGTAAATAAATGTTGCCTTATAATTCTTCGACTTGTCTTCTTCCTCTCTCTCTCTCTCTCTCCCTTGATGTTTGACTCAACTCTGACAGGACTTTTTTGTGGGTTGACTATAGAAGGCAGAGAACGAGAGAAGTGAGAAAAGTAGGGTTTGTTCAAAGTGAGGCTAGAAAATGTATTTGCATTAATGAAATGATGCATGGTTACGCAGCAAGGTGGCTAGGTAATTTTGCTCAGCCGAGCATGGGAGACCACGACTACGTTAGTGTGTATGTATATCGTGTATATGTAGAAACAGATAATACTGAGATAAAGAGAAACGACACAAACGGTCTCAACGACAAAGACAACCACCTTTTTGTAACATTTTGAAGTGGCCTCTCTCGCGCTCTTTCATCGTTAATATAGCGTAATCAAATGTTAGGAATTCACTAAAGCCCACGAAATAAGGGGTCTGAAAATTATCGAGTTTTTCTGCAGACTCTACTTCTTGCATAACTTGTTTGGCTTTCTCTAACCTCTATCCTTCAAAGTTCACACAAACAGACTTAACTCTCAGTATTTGTTCAAGTATAAATGTTCATATTTTTATTGCATATCCCGACTTGAAATAGTCGTCTCTTCGCTTAGTATGTCCAGAACTAAAAACTCTCTCATGTTTAATTTCTTTTTGCAATCTTTAAATTAATGTTGTTTGTATTTCTATTCTTTAGTGATTTATATGCACTTTTAATACTTGATCAAAAATTAATATGTCTATTTAAGATTTTAGATAGTAATGTTTGTGGTGGTAGTCGATAGTTTTTTTACATGCGACATATTCCTTCCGTTGATGCTAATTTTACAATTTTTGTGTGCGGAATTTTTAAATATATCATGGGATTGTCTACCGAGTCATGTTTTTGATTTTTCTTAGACCTTTTAATAGGTTACTTACACAAAATAATAGAGAGGAACTTAAATTTAATTTATTTTCCAAGATTTTCATACAGCACATGCTCTACATATCTGACAGAGTATATACAAAAAGGCTGTACATGAGTCAGGATTATTTCCACAGTATGTTCGTTTCATCATCATGAGTTTTTGTTTTGTACATATCATTTGAGGTTCCTACGGGATCTTTCTCAAAATAGTTAATTTTTCATGTGGAGTTTCCCTTTTACAGCATATGGTTTGTTCAGTAAAAATATAAAGCTTCCTTTCTACTCTACTCTCAATAGGAGTAAATATCTGTACATATACAACTATACATATATGTACATTCGAGCGGAGTAGAGAGTACAGACACTAAAATATTCATGTGAATTATAATAAAGCAAATATTTGTGTTCGTACATGCATGCATTCTAACGTTTTAAAGCCCCATTTACCCGTAAGTAGCAAGTAAACGGTAGCACTGTATGCTGGAAAGATAAAGAATGTTACATTTTTTCTTTCACACAGTTTTGTCCATGAGTACGACGACAACGGCAACATAAAGATGAAGACTACATGTTTGTATATTACGTGTGTATGTGTGTATGTAGGGAGTTAAAAGGAATGGAGATATGGTTGCAGGAAAACTAGATCAACTACAAAAACATAGTAATAATAATAATTCATAATGTCATTGCGTTTCGTAAATTGGAAAAATAGAGAGAAAAGGAGTCAAACACAAAAGCTTTGGGGAATTCGATGAGTCGTACTATATGAAGATATTAGAGTATTATTTATTAGTCTTATATCATCATCCGCTATGATTTAATGACTTGATTAAGTGGAATTATTGGAGGAAATGTATATTACGAGTATCATTGGTACGGAGCAGACCTAGAAGTGTGAAAATAGTATTCCTAGAGGATAAAAAGGGAGTTATCGTATTATATGAGAGGGTCAGGGGTCAACTTCATTCCAGATTAGATCAGAGGAAAACCAGCACAGCAAAATATAACAAGAATGAATATATATTCGTTTTTTCATCTCCTATGTCCTTTCTCTCTCTCTCTCTCTCTCTCTCTCTCTCTCTCTCTCCTCGTCGTTC
>JAQIVE010002916.1:0-18346 GCA_034698285.1 Sminthurinus bimaculatus | reverse complement strand
GAGAAGGAAGAGAGTTGAAGAAGAAGATAAAAGGGAAGAGACGACAATGAAGAAGTTGCCTTGTCTTGTCTTCTTTCTTTCACTACTGAATTGATGCCTTGGTTGTACATAGTTACTCTTGTTTTCAGTGGACTCTGTACTTGTCGTGCCTGTATCTGTATCATTCTTAAAAAAAGCAATGCAAATTAGCATAAAAGCGCTTTCGAACACAATAAAATACCTTTATGTTTGTATACTACATAAGTATTTATTAAGCTAATAGAGTATAATAAAAATGTAGTATACCCTATAATAATAATATACTAACACTGAGAAATACTGAGTTGTATAATATTTATACACAAATAAGGTATAATGATAAATGATAATGAATAATAAACAATGAGGGATGATCCAATATAAGGGTACTTGTAATAATAAAGTAGAATAATATTGAATTCCTGTATTCCTATAATCGAGTCAAGTGTATGCATAATATGTGTGCATCGATTTATCGAAATCGATGCTTTGATTTTATGATCTCTAATCTGTAACATGGCAGGTATTCAAAAGCAAAAAATACGTTTTTTTTTGTAAATTATAAATGTCACCATCATCTAATTGTAAGAGATTAAAGAAGAATTGTATCAATGAGGATGACAAAAAAGGATTTTAGAGAAAATGACAATTTCCTTGAAGTTTTGAGTCGTACACACACTATATAATCTATAGACCTATAATATGTATGTGAAAACAAACAATTTTGATCTCGTAACTTGTAATAATAGTGTACAGACTATATTAAATACATGTGTATTATGTATAATGTGTAACAATTGCCGATGCCAATGTCCATACGTTATGATGATATGACGATGACGGCGATGATGATGGACGATGGACGCAGAACATCTGCAAAACTACCTTGAAATGTATTGTTATTGAAGACTGAAGAAGGATGGAGAAACTAGAACAAGTGCATATCAAATATAGTAATAATATTGTTTTGTAATCACCAAATGTATAACATAATATGTATCTCGTATCATATAGACTTTTGCGTTGCCTTTTGTTGGCTAAACTTTAGAAATGGGTGATGCACATTATATTATGCGGATCATATTACTATTGTAAAAAGATATTTTCTGTATAAAACCTTAAAAAATACAAAGATAAAGATGAATCCCACTGTTGAATCTTACCTTATACAACATGGGAATTCTATAATAGAATTTTATATTATAGTTTTTCGTGTTCCTTATGGACAAGGTCAATAAAATTTGAGAATAATCCTCATTGTATGTATCTATAATATGAAGTATGAATTTATGAATACTAATGACAATTATACATACATTATTCTTGATAATGGATATTCCTAGAAAAATTCACAGTGCAAAAAATGTTCTGGAGGTTGAAACGACAATTTGATTGTAATTGTGAGACGATACATATATTATGCATATAATAGGGGGTATCCCGCAGACTGGCCGTACATTTTGTAGCCAACATTGTAGGTATTTTTGTAAGCATCGCTTCGAAATATTTTTGTTTCTACGGAAATTGTTTTTATAAAAAATATTTTACAAAATTTTGCGATGAAAGTGATAAAGTGACATGTTACAATTCTGCGGGAGCAGAAATTGTAAGGTTATTGTAAGTTGTTTGCTTGCGAAAAAAACTATTTCCGTGGAAACACGAATATTTCTATACATCGCATACAAAAATGCCTACAATGTTTGCTACAAAATGTACGGCCAGTCTGCGGGATACCCCCTAATATAAAATATGATATTGTTTGCAAAGAAGAAGATCATGAAAGACGAAGATGGACATTTGGACTGCATTGCATTTATACATATGTAGGTATGTGCCTTTGACATGACAGTGAGAGAGAATGAGACGAGGAGGAAGAATAAAGGAAACTTTGGGTGGAAAGCAAAAAACTGTATCAAAAGAGATTTGTGTATATGTGTGTGTAAGTAAGAGTAAAAATGTTGATGTCGATTGGTTTATTTTGTTGAATATAATATGGACATTTTATGAAAAATAATATAGCATTATGCCTAGAATAAATAAGGAAAGGGCGGAGGGTGGAGGACTGGTCTAGTTCAGCACACACACATATTCATCCGGACAAATAATCTGTAGCACGTCTATTGTATTGTATTAACATAATGTATGTACATACATAGTCGGTCACAAAAGAAGTGAGGAGAGTGAGAGAGGACAAGGACACGATTCAAAAATCAAGGGATAATCAAAAGAAAATCAAGAAAGAAGAGTCAAAAAATGACACTGAACATGTAACGTCTGTAACAACAAGAAGAACGACATTGATATTGATATAATAATATGTACTTTTTGTGTTGTTTGATTTCCAATTTGAATGAATTAGAATGAATTTGAATCAGCAATGTGTGTGTGTTGTGTATGTACATGTATCCATGCTATTATCTGTCATATGGCTGATGGTTGTTGGATCGTTGTTCTTGTATTTTGCAGCCGGGTATTAATTTTGCGTGTGAGAAACATATCGAAGAGCAACATATCATCATCATCATTGTGTACATGTATAATGTATGTATAATGTATGAGAACAGCAAGACATAAGACATGTAATCTGCATCTTCTCTGTATTGTGGTTCTGTGTAAAAGAGAAAAGAAGGAGAGAAAAGTTGTAGAAGACGAATTGTAGTGTGTGTATGTAGAAGTTCGCCATGAAGAATGCAAATGAGTCTCCTCCGGCGCCTACACTTAACCATTGATATTATATTAAATGTATTAAGTATACGGGCAAACTGTTGGAGTATAAAATATTATCTACTATCTACTACAGATATTATATGTATAACCTCTCGGTATATTTTTTATCAGCATTATAATGTCCCTTCGCGGCTTCTTCTTTAGTTTTTTAGTTAAGTTTGGTTTGGTTTGCTCAGCATCCCCTGATAGAAGGAGAAGCATGAAGAAGAAGAAGAGCATGTCTCAGTATGATAATCCAAATCCAACCACCACACTTGATCTATATATCCCATGAGAATAATAATGTGTTGTTATTATTCTTATTATGATTATTTCTTCTTCTTCTTCTTCTTTTTACTTACCCCACACACAAGGGAAATTTAAAAGGTAAATCCAAAGGCATTGAATATTGGATTGGAAGTCCATTAACCATTAACATCGTCAACAGGAATATCAAGAACAAGATATTCTCATTTTTTTAATCTTCTTCTTCGGTCTAGGTTTTATACTTGTCCTCTGCACTGTTGGTCTTTTGCCTTTTACTCTCCTTCATCCTCCTATGTGTGTAGTGTGTATATTATAACATGTAATAACATTGAATATATATTGTATGACTTTTGTGAGTACAACATTGTGCGCATCCTTATTTATTATTACTACAGAGATTGATGACATGCAAACTTTCAATTTCTATAATATACATTTTGCTCTCAATTGATCATCTTCTCGTTGTTCTTTCTTTATTATACATAGTTGTAACTTGTAACTGTAGCTAGTTCATTATTATTATGGTGATTACGATATTTTATGAATATTTTTGCACTGCATTTGTGCATTCGTATCGTATGTCCTGATAACTACTATTTGTAAGAAAGTCATTGCATTATTATCAATTATAATACACTCTACATTAGTTACACAAAGTAACTAATCGTCAGTAAAATACATATCAGTACATACATACAACGTTTCTGGTTTGCATAAAAACAGATGCCGTTTTTCAATATTATACTTATTTCTCTTCTCCGTTTTCTGCATAAGCCACTGATTGAGCGTCATTTTCACCAACATTGTTATTATCCTGCATTATTATGATCCTGATTTGCATTCTTTTTACTTCAAATCCAAACGCCCAGTAAGTGAGAGTGATTGTCCGTCTTCTGTGCCTGCGTGTGGATCCAATATGTTAAAATGCATTCCTAATGATTTTCCAATATCGAATATTGATTATTGTTTGATGCACCCAACAAAACGAATATTATATGGATCATTTTATTTAAAATCAGTGATGACGTGCGCTGCTTGAGAGAAAGAAAGAAAAGGGTAGTGAAACATAATCACAATAATTATTACAATACGGTACATATTCATTCATATGTGCATAGAATACTTACAATGTGAGAATAAAGTATGAAGCCAAAGCCAAAAGTTGAGTTCAGATAAGGCGATCACTTACAAGTTAACAAGTCCAATAATTAGATTTATTACAAAAGAGTTGGGTGAATCTATGAATTACAAATTTATTTATTATGTTTAATGCAAAGACACAGGCAGACAACACACACACATATATACACATAGTAAACACACAATCAACTGTACTATCAAACTAATAACTTTATCATTTGTTAACATCGATTTGATATTCCCTTTATATTACCGTATACATAAAATCCATAAAATATGTACTACACGGTAGATGTTAGATATTAGATATGGAATATCAATTTTTATGTGTGTACTTACCTACACTACAAGTAAAATACATTGTTCTGATAGATACTTAATTTATGCAAACACACCGTTGACAGTCGACACAGTTAGCGAGACCATAACATGAAGAATCAAATTCAAAAGCATGGGACGATTCGATTCGATTCGATTCGATTTGCTTTGATCTTCCATCTTGGATACACAAAAGAACGATTTACAAATATGATGATGATACTAACTAACGAATCCATCTACAAGTTAGTTAAACAACATATTTTATATTCAGTCCCAATTATTGACGAATTGAAAATCCTTCCAAGTTGATATGTACATGGTTGATACATTAACGTTAACATTGCCAGTTTGCTATTACAATTTTTTTACTGTGATACAATTACAATATTCAATATTATGGTCTGGTCCGTTGTATGTATGATGATGTATGTATGTGTGTTATGCGTAGGTAGAGAAGATTTTCACTGCTGTATCATACATGTATTGCCTATAAAAAATATTATATTGTAGAGTTATCGACAACTAACTAACTTGTAAGTAAATTTTATGTATATGTTGAGATAGATATGGAGGATCATCTTGTATGTTAGACATTTTCCTAACATGCTGTTGACATCATAATAATATGTCAATCTCCATGAGATATATAATGTATAATGTACGTGTATATTTCATCTTTGAACATTTTGTAACAATAATAAATAATAATTATTGGACTGTATAATTTATTTTATTTTGTTTCTCTGATTTTTTGTCCCTATCAAATCCACATAATACACAGTTTCATACAGTGATGTACAAAATGTATAGAGGATAAAGTACAAACAGGCAATAAGAACTTTACAACTTTCCCTCTGGATAGACAGAGTTAAATAAAAGGCAGCATAGTAGGAAAGAGTTGAGCCTATCCAGAATATAAAAAATGAATGAGGTATACAGTGTGCATTATATAGATAGAGCATAAACCGCTAAAATGCGCAATATGAATGGGAGATGAGAATACAGTGATATGAAATGTAGTAAAAGTAAAACAATAATTGAAATATTGATGATGCTCATGAAAGATGAAGACGAAGAAAAAGAAGAAGAGAAAAAAGGAAGAGTTGAGAAAGGGATGCGTTTACTGTTTTTTTTTGTCTGTAAAGGCAGGGCGGGGACGTGAAAGAGATGTGAAAAGTGGCCATGTGTGTGTGTGTGTGTGATTATTATGTGATCTACGTGCCTTGTGCCTTCACCCAAATCCAATGGATGTGACTACTACATACTACTAGTACTACTGCTTCACATTCTTGATTTTCTTTCACTTTTTCCATCCCATACATACTTACTCACTTATACGTATTATTACGATTTACTGTACTCTAAAGCAGAGTATTACGCTTACAAATCTAGACGTCTTCCTTTTTTCACAGCCTTTTGATTGGGAACATCGTTTATAAACTTGAGCAATGTGCATGTACATGTGTATGTATACATAAATTATGTACAGTATACCCGCTATGTATTAGAATAGCATACACATTACACATACAAAAATATGCTTCAAATGTACATACGTGTTTTATACTTCTACTACTCATCTATCTTATACTTTGAATGAAATACAATTTATGATGTATACTGTAAGAACCAGGCGCGGTTGTATGTACAATGTACACTACGTATAGTGAGTACACTTATGCACAAATAGCAGCCGAATTAACAAGGAGGCAAGCCGAAGTAAAAAAAATCTCATTTCTCATATCTCATAAACTTTTGATGCATAATATAATACGATGCATTAATATGCATATCCCACTTCATCCCTCTACCTGTTGATTCAGCAGTAGACTGTAGAGTGTACAGTGCGGTGTGCACACATTTATCATATAATGGTCTACTTATAGTGCCACTGGTCATCATCATCATTATTGTGATCATCATCATTAAGATGATGAATTAATCAGCTCGAGTTCGAGTCTCCGTCCGTCGTCTCCCGCTGACTGACATCACAACCCACAGTCACAACAAATACTAAGATTATCCTATGTCTGCCTGTGCGTGTGTGTCTCCCTTTCGCTTCTACATATCGTTGACTTTCTTCTTCCCCACCTGTTACACCATAGAACGCATTCATACCTCAACCTCAGCTTAACATCCAGACTTTTGTCATCTTTGATACGAGACCAAGGCATACGCTGTCGGACAAAAGTATTTTTAAATGCCCTTAGACGTAATGCAGAGCAGAGTTGAAATTTTAACGTAATAAATAATAATATTGAAGATGAACTTTCTATTTTTTACCTTGTAACCATGTATGAATCAAGCCGTTCAAAAATGCAAAAGAACTTTCGTAAAGTTAAAACTGTAATTCGCCCCAAAATGTGGGTAGTAACTAGTAACTAAAACTTTATAAAATTCAAACTGATTTTCTCTAATTCTAAGCCACACGTTGTGAGATGCTTTGCAGTACCGACAAGCAGAAATGGGCATGCTGCTTAAGTAGATATTTTATTTTATTCTGATATTGTACAATATGTGCATGGCATATGTGTGTATTAATTTGTGCAATTGAAAGTAAGTACATTGTACGTAGTTAGTTTGGCTCCCAGCTCCTTATAAACGGTTGCAGAATGCTCTGAAACACTCACGTACAGCAAATATCATGCATGCCCGTTTTGATTATTATTTATTACTGTTATTGTTATTGCTCGAGAATCTCTGTAACACTCTAAATGCATACATAATGTTACAGTATATCTGTACATTATGCATAGATACACACGAACATTCGCACATTGCAATGGACAACTGCATGGGATTACAAATTATTATGAGAAATGAGGAGTACGAATAATATGTATAGAGCAAAAAAAACAACAAGCTTGACAAACAATGTGGTTAATCTTTTTTTCGTCTTCCTTTTCATTTTAGGCTCATCTTTCAGTCATTGCTAATTGTAATTATGTGATTTCATTGTATATCCATATATTTATGTGTACATTGTACATACAATAGAAGCAGATTCGAATTCGTCAGTAGTTCACATGTCTACTATGTATCATAGCATAATACATAGTAGATATTACACTTTAGGGGGATATTATATCTGGGATTGCTTCAAGTCTTTTCTTCTGGTTATCGTCAACATTATTAGCTTAAATCAGGCATCCGAGTATAAACAATGAACGTCCATCCGTACACAAATTTGGGTTTAAGCATCGTTTGCTACCATATAAATAAATGGTCTGTTGCAAAACGGTAGATTTACTTTATACATTATACATTGTTGACTGAATATAGCGAGAGACACACGCTACGGAGAGGAAGCATAATAAACATGATTCCAAATTGTTCTGTTTCTAAATGGACAAGAATAATAATGCATAGAAATAGATATACACAAGTAAAGCTATACGTATACACATATATGTACGGATGATGGACTCTCTTTGATCTATGGTCGGTCATCGTACAATTATTATTATTATTTTCACAACTAAACAGCCGAGTCAGATATGTATATACAGAGCAGAGAACTGACTGCGGGCCCAGCAACATATTATATGTATGTGTAACATTGTGGAAGAACGAGACAAGAAGGCAAGACGAGCTTAGAAAATTATCCTGAGGATACCTTTTTGCCTGCATGTGTTTGTACGTGAGGAGCGAAACTAGAGCTCTCTTCTTCTTCTTCTTGTTCATCACTGCTCACTGTATATTTAATTCCACATGTACATTAACGGCGGTGAGATGCTCAAATTTATCTACCTTTTTTATATATATACATACATACATAGAGAGAGAGAGATGTGTGTGTTTGTATGCAAGTCTGTATGTGTATCATCTCCGCCTCCTATTATTTCACATTTTTATTCTCGTTTTCATTTTTGCTCTCGTGGTGAAAAAAATGCACACGGAGCTCTGTAATATATTTATATATACATGATATGGTACGATGATCTGATACACATTACATTATATTATATTGCATATCTGCAGAATGAAAACGAAAATGAGATCACTTTTGATTTCCAGTGTATGCTGTGCTGACTATGTGTTTTGTGTACATACGTATTTCTGTGTGTCTATGTCACACGTTCATTGTGCAGCCAAAGAAAATGAGAGTTTTCTGTCTTATGAAATGTGTGTGTATGTGTGTGTGTTTATCATTTGGTTGCAGATGAGATGGAGATGAATGAAAATGAGAGCAATGAGTTTTGTGTGTTCGTTTAATATACTATGATTATCTCTCTCTCTCTCTCTCTCAAGTTTATTTTATTTTCTACACATATACATATAGATACATACAACAGAGACGGCCTGTGTGTGCATCACATGAAGTATGAAGAGACTGCTGCATGCAGTGCCAAACCAGCCAACAACCGTGTGACGTACAATTACATACAATATATATATTTGAGATCATCGATGATCGTTAATGGATTGGGATGGGATGATTGCCTCTTGTGATATTATTACAGATAGTTGATAGTTACAAAGGCGATGGATGGAAGTTGCCATGTTTTTTGGGTAGAGAAGCTTATTATGTGTAATGCATTACACTTATACATACACACCCCTACATATTTGGAATGATGAGATGAGATGAGATGAACAGTTTCTTTAACAAGAGGATAACTGACGACCGACGACTCTTCATTTAGGTATTTACAGTATACACATACAATATGCAGTAGAGAAAGAAAGCAAAAAAGAAAACACTGCCAAAACGGTCAGCTGTTTCTGTTTTCTTTTACATACATTAAATTTACCCTTCAATGTTCTTCTTTGACTTGATTGCTTGTATATACATGCACTTTTTAAACTCCCAAAGAGTTGCATGATTACGATTAAGTACATTCAACAACGACAGCTTGAAAAATAGTTGAGGGTGTAAAGGTGAAACTTTTTTTATGTTGCATATTCTATAGCAATTGTAACTTTTCTTCCTTTCTCGATTGATTCAAAAACTTTTTGAGAAAATCTGCAAATCAAGGACAAATCTAAGACTATTACGTTTTTTGGTAAAATTTTGTTGATTTTTCGAGGATTTCGATGTAATTGCTCTGTAAAATTTACTTTTTCGTCCCATATGATGCGAGTTATCAAATTAGTATGCATTTAAATACATTAAAATGTACTTTGATGCGCAAAATACCATGAATGTTGTAACACAGTAAGCTAGCGAGCAAATTTATTTCAAATTCAGGTATTAATTTTATACACTTGAAGCATGAAATATTATACGTACCATGTGATATTGTTACAATTGGTCTGCTGAGCCGCTGTACATGTATGTATTATGTATAATATCCATATTATTGTTACCGTTTACCTTTTATGACCTTCTCCCAATAATATCGTCATCATCCCATATCCATGTATTTTGGTTTACTCCACCGTGTATTTACTACATAATATTCTCCGTAGGATACTATGTCTATGTATGTATGTCCTCTGCCAACAAGAGATATCTTATATTTTGAAGCCTGTGTTTCTCTGAATGATTTACATATAATGTGTGCTTCTCATATTATGATATCCCGTGTAATAAGAACATGTATTGGTATTGTTGAGGATGAAATATTACATGAATTATAATCCGTTCATAATCTTGGATGGTTTCACGCTCCGCTCCTCTGTATAAAAACCATCTCTAAAATATTATATGTTTTTATGTGTGTGTTTTTTCTCTCTCCTTTTCTCGTCATCATTATAAATATTATTATCATCATCTTTTTATTCTGTCTCTGTCTGTATGCATCTACTTGGATTGTTGGATTTCCTTTTACTCTCATCTATTCACATACATATTATTACCGTTTACCACAAAACCAACGAGTGCCCAAAGGACGTAATATGTGTAGCGAAACCAAAAGGCAGAGCAAATCAAATCAAGTCAAACTCAAAAGTTGCTCAGTGTATCAGTGTGTACATTCACAGGCATTCACTGTTATATTTACAATTCCCAATACAATATCTCCATAAATAAATAAATAAATGGATGCATGCGATCGATCTTTAATAATTATGAAAAAGTATGGTGTGCGTTTGCATGGATTTGCTAATGCATACAATCCATAGGGGATTCCTTTTTCTTCTTTCTGTATCATCATATCATGTCAGGCCAAGTCAAGTCAAGTCAAGAAAGCTCTAGATACAGGCTCACTCTCCTCTCCTCCTCTCGTTCCTTTAACAGCAGTGCACTAACCTAGGTAACAACACAAACGAACAACTGGCAGGAGCAGCAAGCAGCAGCAGCACTAAACAGCATCGTAATATTAAATATAAGTAACTGTATACATACACGGTATGTAAAAGTATGCGAATCAAAGCATCATCATCTAATAAATATGTATGTATGTATGTAATAGAAAATTGTACATACATACAGCAGCCGCCTATGATGGGTGTGGTCGATTCGAATTTACTGATTTGCACTACAGGCTACTTTTTTTTCTTAAAAAAATCTCTCAACATCTCGATCATGTCTCTATAATGTAGTATAATCTATACTAATATACACGGAGACTTGCACTACTAGCCAATATTTTGTTGTTGTTATTATTATTATTGCAATTACTTCAACTTCTATTGCATCTATTACACTATGCATACATACATACACATGCTCTGTAGTTGTATGTATGTATGTATCCATATTTAAATGTGCATAACATTTCCTTGGACTGAATGAAGAGTGCTCGGAATCGGAATTGCAATTTGGAAATGAAGACCTGAGGACTTTTTTGCTTTTGTGTGAATGTATAATGTATAAGGTATACACATCAAGTCAAGTCAACCCCGTGAATTTTCTTGCGAGTATCATTGAACACTGGGAGAGAAAAATGCTGGGCATGGCTTTATCAAGATAGTGATGATAATAATAATGATGATCATCATCATCATCGCCATCACGGGACGAAAACGAAACACTGCATAATGTTTTGAAACTGAACACAAATAGATAATAGGCATACGCATTTTTATATGTAAATATGTATAAGTAGATGCATATTTTAGTCAAGAGATCCCTGACTTTGTAACATCGTAACACAGTGATCTAGTGTTAACTTTTTAAAGGGTTATTACTACAATATATGATCACAGTAATAATACTTACTGTAACATGTAAGAATGGTACAATGGCCTCAAGTTTCCATCGGTTATCACATTTTCCTAGTCGCTGTTCTGTATCAGGATTACTTTAGATCTTACTTACTGAATTATTAAGAAAGAGATGGATGAGAGGAAAAGCTAAAGATTATGTAGGCACAAACTAGTATATCATTATAAAACACAGCTCATTTTTGCTATGCTTTAGTTTTTTATTTTTATCTGTTATTAAGTCGAGCAGTCACCAGTCAAGTCCTGAAATCATATGCACGTGCATATGTATACAGTCAGTACAAACTGCTAGATTTTCATGCCCATAGTGCGTATGTGTATATTTTATATAGTCTTCCATCTTCAATTGCGCACATTACCTGCTGTATTACAGAATGTTTAATTTTTTTTTATGCATAAAATATTTTATATTGTCATCAAAATATAAACGGGTAAGGAAAAACGACAAAAACAAATTTTTCCCGAGCTAATAGTTTGGGAGAACCTGAATTATGCATCTAGTTTTCCAGTTACATTCTAAGTTTTGTCCAAGTTAGTCAAAAGTAAGTATAAATTGTTGAATCAAAAGCTATCAAAGTTATTTTATAATTGACAGTGTGTATTTAAGTGTCTTTCTCTTCCACTGTCGTCTTGGAGTATCTTTTCAATATTTTTTACTCTGTTTAAGCAAATCCGTCTTCTGTTCCTTCAGATTTTGTATTTTGTATAACCTCACACACAACCGCTCATTCGTTCTTCATTTCGTTCCGTTCCGTTTTGCCACGGTTGAATTCCAAGTACAAAAGTATGGTATATATGATTATATGTATATTATATACTTGATACTTTTACAGTGTATGCAAAAAACGAATGGTAATACATGTACATGGGTTACATAGGTATGAATTTGAAATAAATTCGGCAATTTTAAATGTGTTAAAAAAGGAACAAGAGTAACAGCCGCTATGCATAATGCATACATGCATCGTGTACAACGACAAAGACGCCGCAATTTCAAATTTATACTCCAACTTCAACCTGCAATTTACTTTGAATAATATGTATATCAAGCGGATAGGCATGTGTATAGTGTATAGTCTATACATTATACATGTATAAAAATGTGCATTGTGCACTGTCGTGTCATTTGTGTATTGTCCTCAAGTCCTTTTTTAATCTGAACGTAGTTTAAAAGTGTTGAGCAAAGTGTAATATAATAATAACAATAACACAAAACATTCAACAACAGCGTATGTAGATTAAAAGTCTCAGAATATTCTAATTACGCACGGTATGCACACATACATATACATATACATACATAAATACATATCGTGTAATGAATGATACGCAATCATTTGTCAAGCCCAACATCAAGATTCATAGTAAATTATCCACTAAACTACCATTATAAAGCATATTATATGTACGCCACGTGTGAGAGGTGTAATAATATTTTAGGCCGCCGTGTTGGTCTGGTCTCAAGTCTAAACACTTAATGAAAATGAAATTGAAATTAAACACGTCGATACACTTTACGCGTAGACTTAGGCTAGACGACGACGACGATAACAACAACAACGATTTGACTTGATGCGATGGGAATTGCTAAATGCTAAATGATCCTGATTCTGAATAGAATAGAATATGCACCATGTGGAAGCGATGAAATGAAAATGAAAATAATAATATGCACGTGAATTAAATGGAGAGAGATAGATGGATGGATGGATTTTAATAGCTTTGGCTTCAAACATTGAATGTAAACCATCGCTCCTTGTCCTTTTTTTTTCTTGTCTTTTATTATTATCACACAGGGTTTTTTTAATGAGCTTGGAGCAGTCAGTCAGTCAGTGGGGAATAATGTCGAAGAAGACGTGGTGACGAAGTGATGTGATGTGGATGTGATGATGTTGACGGTGAAACCAAGCCAAACCACACACATACACAAGCTCTGACTCTATGCCTTGATTTTTCGTCTTATTATTTACGATTACAGTCAATGGTAGTGTAAAGTGTAATCCAAATCCAAATTCTACGAAATGATATTATTAAACTGAAACTATACTTTGTGACAAGTGCTTTTTTGCCTGTCGATTCGAAATTGCAGGTAGACGACGAGAGACAACTTAAAATCATCTGATCTAGTTAAGACGTTTGTGATGGACCAAGTATTCTAGCGGTTTTCCGTGTATTATCGTAGATGTATGTATGATGTATTTGTGTATGCAGTATGCAGTTATACATTTTGTCTGTTTAATGGTACAAAAAGTTAAATGTAATTATTATGATAAAATAAAAGTTTCCGTCGCCTTCTCTGCTCTGGCTTTTCGGTTGGTTGACATAATAATATGTGACGAAATAGTTTTATCCAAAGATACTTTGTTTTTTATGAGATGAGAATAAGATGAAATATGTACATAGAAACTTTGATAAAATGTGTGTAATATTATATTTTATGTATATTACACAGAAAGTAAAGCCATAGGGCCACCTCATTATAAACTTTAAACATTACTCATTGCAAGGTAAAAGGAAGCACAGACAATTTCAGGACCTTACTTACTTACGGAACGAGAGTGTCAAAAAATATCCTCCTTTCATTTTCCTACATCATAAGTATTACATGTGTTTGTGTGTGTGTGATACACAAAAAAGATCTGACGTGATGTTATTTTTTATCATTTTCCTTTGACTTGGTCTGGTTGTCTCTCTGCCTATTTAAATGTATGATGTATTTTGATAAAAAACTAATATTATTCTCGTCAACGAGTAAAGTCATGCCTCAACGCGAAAGCCACACCGTGGCTCATGACGATAACAAAAAGGGGAAGAAAACTGAAAAAAGTACTGCATAATACATATGTACACACATGTGTGCTCTGTATTTTATGTCTCAAGTCTCAAGAAAAAATTCAACGATACGGATCACAAACAAAGTGACCGAATTATGACAGCCTTTGTGTCCTCTGGCCTTTTTCATTTTTCAGGGAGACACATTCATGCATACATTGTGATGTGATCATTGAATAGCGGTGAAACTTTTTTCAGAAAAAAATGGTTGAATGCTAATAACAGCACAATTTTTTAGCTTGCACAGTCAACAGTAAATAGGAGCATAGCATAGTGAGGAAGTCGTATGGGCTGAGGTATACAAAATTATTTTATAAATATCCTTCGATTGATGTATTTTTTCTCCTTTTCTACCCTTTTTTCAACTCCCTACTTCCACCATAAGTATGTATACATGGAGATTAGAAGCAGAGGATTACTATACATATTTATTCATGTAGCGAAAGAAAAAAGACAATCTCCTCTCATACATACATACATACACACACACATACATCATGCATAATCGTTAATCTAGTAACATAATAATCGTGGTAATCAAAATGAAGCATGAGAATATAATATGGAATATGGTACAGACATAAAAATAAGACCAAAGCGGCGTGTATTATCAAAAATCACAATCACAATTATTGTACAATCACAATCACAGTCATCATCATCACCATCGTCATCATGTAGATAGTAGATAAGGAACGTGCAAAATTTCATCCCTTCATTCAGCCTCGTTGAATTCCATCCGCCCAATTCATTTGACGGCGGAGACTAATATGTAAAGATCTAAGTAGGTATGAATGAATGAGCGAATGATACATATAGTTACATAGATACTTATACACGGCAACAAAATAAAAATAATGTTTTTTAAAGCAGGTATGTAGAGGAGCAAAAAAATCCAGATACATGCATACACTTTTCATCTTTCATCCCTCCAACTCCATGCCTCATGTAACACGCATAGGAAAATATGTATCATATTGTAGATGCATATGTATACATAACTGTCCCATCATACCATGAATGATAATAATAATCATGTCATGTCACCCTCTCACTCTCTCGTAACTGTCATCAATATACAGAGATCTTCCATCTTCATCTATTTATCTTGACAATTTATTTCTCCTGCTTTTCTTCATTCTTATTCTCATCTCTCTCTCTCTGTCTGTCTCCTTTTGTCTTGCTAATGTCTCCGTGCTCTCTCGTCCTCCTCTCCTTCTTCTCTTGTTCTTCTGTTGTTTCAATTCACATCGTCTTCACTTGAGCTATTTTACAAGGAGTCAACCTGAATCATCATTTTGCATTATGCAGATGCAGTCAGTCATTCATTCATTCAGAATTATTCTGTTACGGCAAGTTTAGTTTCTGTCTTGTTTTTGTGTGTAACAAGTTAATCTCAGACCTCCCAAATTAGAGTAGGAACGATTGAAATTAATTTTTCTTTTGGGATGAAACGTTAAACTAAACTACAAAATCAAATTTAAATCCATTATGAATTATTGAAGAAAGTATGTACATACTTTTCAACGATAAAAGGGTTGGAATGTGGTGGATTCGTAAGGTTAAAATCGTGGAAACTTAAACTCACTTTTATTCATGCGTATTTTGTGTTTGGTTCAGTTTGCATTCCACTCCACACTGATGCTTCCAACTTTTTCCCCATGCCTTTTCGTCTTCGTCTTACTCATCGTCTTCTTCCCATGACTAATTGACGACGCACAAAAGTCGAGGAGCATTACATATTACATTGGGTTGGACTTTATAACAAACGCACACAAGGGCCTTTCGTCTCATGGAAATGAAAATGAAAATGAGACTCTGTAATTTTGATGATTTTTATGGGAAAATGTTCTACATTTACACAATCGTAATATGTCTTGTTCGTATGTATATGCACACAAATATTAAAATGTGACTTTTTATCTGTTGAAAAGATGTTCGTATCAGTTATCAGTACATATTCACGCATAAAAGTTACAGCATCACAGTTTTATCGCAAGTTGTAGAATATAGAATGCGATACAAATTGTACCTCAAATCACACTGCACAAGTTTTTTGACTTGTTATAAATATAGGTTGAAATCATCCTATTATGCACCTTCTATGATATAATTACACTAATAAATGGATAAAAAATACTTCAAACAAGTTGAAACTATTGTTAGTTGAGGTAAGAAGCAAGACTCGAATCATGGAGAATGATGAGTTCTTTGGAATCGAGAATTATTGTAACGCATATTTACTTTTGTTTCTGCAGCTGTTGTCCATTGCCTTAATAAAAGGAAATATCATAATCATAAATATACATAATATGAATATGATCTACTACTGTTCATAATATTTATTATTATACCAATCCTGCTATTTCTCAAAATCAGATCAAAATTTCTTGGAAGATCCCCAATTTGCCTTGTTTCTCAACATGATATTGTTCGATTTGATGGAAACAACAAACGGTTCTTGAAACTTGGGATAAAAATCGAGACAAAAGGAGTTGTCTATTGTACCATTTATTGTAAATTGTAAATGTACGTATATAATAAACTAATTGTAAGAATTGGTATAGAAGGCCTTTATCATCAATGAGGAAAATGTAATTGTCATCCGTGTCTTTACACCATCATAATATACTTGTTAACCATAGTCAGCTGAGAATTGAGAATGTCATTGTAAAAAGAACTGAATCTGGATTACATTCATATGTATGTAATCCCAATATGAATGTGTATACATACACACGAATATTTTTGTCTTTCGTCGCGTTTTGTTAATTAAGAATGACTATTATCTATTATACAATATAATCGTCTATCTTCCAACGCCCATTTACTAGGAATAAGAAAACTGGCATTTTATTCTAATTTTGGATAAAATAAACCTCTCTCTCTCTCTCGGCTTTCAAGTACAAAACAGAAAGCCGGTGATTATGACCATGCTGATGGTAGGTGCTGAAACAAAAGTGTACATTATGGGTGTAAAGTGCAAAATTATATATTATATAATACTAAATATGTTGTAATTGTCTAAATTATTTTATTTCGAACTAACTTTTGTATCTTTTTTTGCACATAAATTCATACATTTTTGTTCAAGATCAAGACCCTCACTCATTTGTCTTTTAAATCTTAATGTGTCTCAGCCAAAGGGTTTCTTTTATTTAACGATATTCATACATAATAGTATTATGCAATACACATGCATTATGTGTAACTTTAAAGACGCCATTCTTTATTGTATTATGAATCATGTAACAAAATAATGACAGATGGAATCATACTAATTTTACACTTAAAATGCCGAGAACGCGACAATAAAATCTTTTCACCTCACCTTTAAGTAAGTTAAGTTAAAAAAAGTTCTTGACAATGCCTGACTCTGAATATTATGATTTCAATGTCTTTCCACCCAAAACATTTAGTCGTTTTAAATTTAAGATGATCTTTTTTTCTATTGTCTTTTTTACTTTACAGCGGTCTTTGCCTTTATGTATGGGTATGAATATGGATATTTAATTATATTATAGGGAGTATTTATAATTTATATGCAGAAGAACAAAAACGGGAGAGGGTAAAAGAAGAAAAAATGGGGAAAGAAAAGCAAAGAGCAATAAGTAAAAAGACGGGGGATGACGTAAATTGGTCTCATTAGCAGACTGAACACTACAGAGAAAACTCATCCGCACAGAAATTGTGTGTTTCTTAGAGTGAACAATAATCATAATTATTATTATGCTGAGAACTTCAATAGTCAATTAAGCTGACGTTGATGGTCTCTCGCTCGTCTCTTGTCTCTCTTCCTCATCTTTGTCTTCATCTTCCTCTGTCTTTCTGTTCTGTCGTCTTCTGGACTTCTTCGTAGAATAACTACATATTGGTACATGATATGCATAATACCGTATCTGTTTGAATTGTACGGCAGCATCTAGTAGTGCTGCATGTCATAGATTTTCCC
>JAQIVE010002915.1:0-18347 GCA_034698285.1 Sminthurinus bimaculatus | reverse complement strand
TTCAGTTCCGATATCCCCAGTTGCTAGGCTTTCAAAAAATATGTGTCCGAACGAGGCTTTTTTTTTGGCCCAAAATCGAACTTCTCCTTTGCATTTCATGATTGTATTCCGACTTATGACATTTTGTATGCATACGGGGCAGTCGTTTTAATTTTAGATAAACATTTCTTTTCTTAAAGTGCAATACAATATTTAAATCTCAATTGTGATGATGATGCTCATTTTTCTTGTTTTTTCATGTTCCCTCTCCTGACATTGATGACCACGTTGAACCATTGAATTTGTCAACTGATTCATTTTTGGGCTGGAATTTGTTTACAACAATTCAAAAATAACAGGTATGTTTCCTATAAAATTAAATTACTTTTCGAAAAGTTTCTACTTTGGAATTCTCTGGCTTACAACAAACGTAGGACATAGAGGAAATTATTTAAAGCAGTTATTACAGTAGCATCGGTAGTGTTGAAAAATTTTCATGTAAATTCTTTATTTCAAGCCAAACTTCCTTAATGTTGTCGAACAGGCCAGGCCGTCCTCCTCAAAACATAAATTATGTGCATCAATATCCATATTGTTGCAGTTCATTGGATGAAGGAAACTGTTGTAAATTGTGCAGTGTATTTTTATGCTCAATTCAAGTACAAAAGTACTTTTTTTTCTTGTCCTCTCTTGCTTTTCTCTTGTCCAGTCAGCTCATTACCATCAAAATGGAGATGATGAACATGGCTGAGGGGAACAAGTATATCTATAGATACATACATACACAGTCAAAGAATATTATCATTACCATATTGTCAAGTTCATACAAAATACAAATAGTAAAGGTTGCATCTTTTTTCATGTGTTAATGGCAATCGAAGGGAATCGATATAATAATATGGTAGTTACAACATGATGTAATGCTATACAAGTGTATAATGCAGTATACAATTGATTGTACCAGTTATTATTAGATTTTATGGACCTGCCTTCATCAAACTGTGAATCATGATCATGATGTCATGTATAGGAAAAAATGGGGGACATTTGCAATATTGAGACTCGAAATTGATATTTTGTCCCTTTTCAAACTTTGATGTTGTTCCATCTTGCACTTTACGTTGTGTATAATATTTATATGCATGTATGTGTATTAGTTGCAGCTGGAGTTGGAATTGTGGAATTTAGATTTGGATAATAAAGAAGGGAAAAGTGTGTCGGACGATGGGCTATGAATTTAATTGGCAGCAGGTCCTGTGGATTCTATGTTAATGTTAATGTGTGTTAGTGCTGGTGCTGGTGCTGGAGGCCTCAGGAGGTCGCGCCAGATTGAAGCTTGTTGATTGTGCACATGTAATGGACAATTCTTTTCCAAGCTAAATGTAAACTGGGAGGAAATTTATGAGCCTTATCCGAATATATGGTCGAATATGTACAAGGAAGCATTTTGGACTTTGGATTTGTCCAAAGGAGCCAAAGGAAATTATTTAGATATTGACCACTCTTGTGTTTTATTTTTTATTGTACACAGAACAGTATTTATTATATTTGTCTTGAAAGGGAAAAGCTCCTGCACGGTTTAGCTTAGAATCTTGGATATTTCTCGCTTTTTTGTTAGTTTAGGAAGGCGGGGGTCAAATCTGAAAAAAATTGAGGAAATTACAGCCGATAAGTTGAGTCTCCTCTATATACTTATTTATGTAATGACTGGGCATCCCTTTTCTCATATTATAATAATAATGTATTAGATCAAAATATCGTCGTTTTGAATGGAGCGAGCCGAATTGTTTTTGTTCGAGTTCAGAGTCGCAACCAAATCGAGTGCTCATGTGTGTAATGTAATGACGATAATAACAGGGGAATTATTCCTTTCCAGTTTCATTCTGAATTTCGATTCTGTATCTAATTGCTCAATATTTATCATACTCTGTATGTATGTATGTAGTTTCATGGTAAGTCTATAACTTGATAAAAAGAAACATTGACCCACTCGCCCGTGGCAATCTACCTGTATCCGTACTGTACAATAATTATCTTCTTTCCGTGGAAGCTTTCATTTTCTCTGTATTTATTTTATACGGACAAAGTTACCGCAATTTCCTCTAAAGTCATCAAATTTTTGTTCACCTGTTAAATTCATTCGTTTTTCTAATGAACCTTAAACTTGGGAACTTTTGTCCGGGCTAAAGTTAACTGATAACTTGTCGCAAAACTTAAAAATCTATACGTATTTATGCATTTATGGAAACGTTAAGTTTACGTTGGTGAGTTCAAAGAGAAATTTGTTCAAAATCCATACTGAAAATTGAAAGGATTCATTCACATTTCATCGTGGTAATATTTTACAATAATTATTATTGTCTACAATCCAATTTTCCTGTTTATTCTTTTAAAATGTGTGGGAAACGTGTATAATGTGTACAGTGTACCATGTATGTGCAATACTGTTTAGAGGATTGTATTCGAGCCTTCAGTGTGTTTAGGAAAATGAGGATGAGAAATTGACTAGTTGCATAGACGTTTATTGCCTGCATCTCTTTTTGCTCCTTCCGTTTCCCGCCTCCCACTGACTAATTTACGTCCAAAACGCTAAATGTTTATGATTAAAAACGAGGGAGCGTTTACAAGTTTACCCTGTGTAGCTTTATGGCATGCTCGAATCGAGTAAAAATAGTGGGAAAATGACGCATAAAAATTTCTTGTGTAAAGTAAAAAGTAGTTGAGTACATACATGTTGAAAACGGAAAGTAATGCATGTAATATATGTATAATGAAGAATTAAGCGAGGAAATGGAAGACGAACTGGGGCAGGTGTTTTGCTCATTAAAACTCATGTTTGTGCGTTTGGACGACAAATAGCTATAGCGAGGGAATCTCGTTATAATTGCGATTGCACATTTTATCGCTTTATGGCGCATAATAAAATTTACAGTGTTTTGAACTGCATCATTTTTCTCCTAGATTTTATGAGCTTTTATCATTTATACAATTTGTATGATGATTTTGAAACTTGGCATGAAAAAATGTGTTGAAATTGGCTCTATTTGCAGCTAATTTTCAGGCGGCGTCAGTACACTTTATTATTTTCTTACATTGGACGACAATATGCGTTGCACTGGAATTTAATGAGAAATGAGAATCATTGTATGTATATTCAAAAGTCAGTAAAGTTTATGGATTATGGTTTCTATTAGTTTGTAAATTATTGTACACTGCGTT
Organism: Sminthurinus bimaculatus; assembly: GCA_034698285.1. Lineage (NCBI taxonomy): Eukaryota > Metazoa > Arthropoda > Collembola > Symphypleona > Katiannidae > Sminthurinus > Sminthurinus bimaculatus. The sequence goes on along the minus strand of JAQIVE010002915.1, from coordinate 15,149 downwards.
TGTAGGCATAAAATGTAAAATCCAAGAAATGATGTACGGTGAGACTTTCTTTGGAAAAGTTAATCTAAATTTCATGCAATATTCAAGTGATCATTAATTTGGTTCTCAGGACTAATTATTATTTTGTTTTTTTGCTGTTGCAAAAACTTGGATTCTTTGTTAAATTAATTATTTCTACATTATACGCGCGTATCCACATGATTTTGTAATGCATGCATAAATTGAAATCGAGCTTGCACGGCTAAAGCTGGTACTGGTGTTAGAGGTACAGCATGAATACATGAATATGTATATGCTAATGTAACATCAGTAGATATGAATCCATAAATAAAGCTACAAGTAGTGAGTCCGACTCACTCATCTCGGCTACTCCTTCCCTTCAACTACTCTCTCTCTTTGTCTAATCACTTTATTCCCTTGTGTATCTTCACTTTGCATTGTCCATACGTAATGGTTAAGATCCTGTTCTCCGCATAAATTACCTATACTATACATATAGTTACCCATCGGTTGAATATAATATATACATAATATTCGTACACTTCACAATAATATAACACTGGTGCTGGAGCTCCTGGATAAATCTAATTTGTATTTCTAATGGATTTCAACATCGCTTCTGACTTCTGACAGACTCAGACTCGTCGTCGTGACTTGTGTAAATTTGAATTTTAAAGGGAAAAAACTTGGGGACGCCCTTTTGAATTTTGAACAGCTTACACATTTAATTTTCTGTGCAATGTTCAATAGTTGAAGAAAAACAGTTTATACGTGTTTTTGATGCGAGGGTCAAGTGTCCAGTTTGAGAAAAAATGGAGAAGCTACAAACGTATCATGTAAAGCGAATATTAACTATATAGATAATAGATAGTAATAAGTAATAATAATAAACGGATAGTATCAAGTATCAAATGTTGGTAATAAAATGGAATATATAAAACTCTTGTACGTTTCTCATTTAGCTTATGTGAACTATGTAACGTGCAATAAATAATAACATTAATCATAATGGTTGCTAATATTCGATTAGTCACAACTTGATTTACTCACGGACTTGGCTTGAGTCGTGAATTTAAAAGTGGACTTGTAAAAAGTTGGCCAGCTACTTGTACTTTATACTTATACTTGTGTACGTCAACTCAAATTACGTGAAGAGTAGCTCATTTACTCACCATGAGACGACTTCTTTGCATATTATGTATGTACATATAATATGCTTTTGATGGGGTAATCGTGATCTTTTGCATCATCATCATCATGATACCCACATAAAATAAATGCAAATGTAAACAACATCTTAAGACTTGGGAATTATGGACAAAAAATCAAACGAGTGAATTGCATTCACGCACAATGGCTCTAATAATCGTTATTTTTATATTTTTATACAATCTTTAAAAATAAACTGTCTGTAGTTTGACACGTTACTACGAGGTTTTACATTAAATTAAATTTGATACATTAGCCAGTTTATTGCTCTCATATGAAATTATTCTATTTTACAAACATGTTTTGATATACATAAATTGGACAACTTGATTGTATAGATAGAAAATTAATGCGTCAGTGATTTTTTGAAAAACTTGGATCAAAACTTTATACACTTTTCATGAGCTTTTCGCTCTTCCAATATTTTCACAGAATTTTTCTTTGGTGTATTGATTGCACCTTTTTTTATTGGCATTGGTCAGTCAGTTTGTTCAATGCACCAGGCCAAAAGTGGCAAAAGCTCAGGTTGAGGATAAACTGGGAAACTGCTGCATGAATAGAAAACTGGGAAAGGGGCAATTCAATGGATAAGTGTGAGCAATCGGATTTCCCCCTGCATAATCATACTCATACAGCACACATAGAAAAATCCCCAGTGAATCGACGCGTGTAATGCAGAAAGCGCCCAAAGTGCAGCGATCGACCAGCCGACCAGTGCATTGAGCATTGAGCCGGGAAGGCAAGCAAGCGAGGCCGGTGCAATATTTGTGTGTGTGTAATAACTAATACATAATACGGCAGACAGGTTATTTTGGAAAAAGCTCTCCAATCTTTCCACTTTCCTATATCTCTTTCTTGCTCGTCTATGGCTGTCTGTCTGTCTGTCTGTCAATTGATCCAATCCAAACTCCAATGCAATCACGGTCACAATCGCCTAAGCTCGTGTTCATTTTCTGTTTGCTCATACACATGTTTATGTACATAAATACTAAAGGAAACCGGAGATGTCAGTGTTTGGCTCTCTTCATTTATTTGCAGACTTCCGCCTTTTTCTTTAGCCTGATAAAAGTGCGTGCGATATGTCGTTTCCTTTTAAGCTTTGTAAAAATTTCCAACCACGGTTTTTATTTTTGCATATTTACGTTTCACTCAAGTTAATCTAAAATTGTTGATAACGGAAGTGCCAAAACCTAAAAAACTACTAGGCAAACCATTTAACATTAATTTTATGTACACGCGTTGTCTCAGTTTCCTGTACAGTTTTTACATATGTATATCAGCCATGGGACTTACTAATGGAGTTTTAGAGTTTTGCTTCCGCATCCCCAATTTTCTGCACACTATATTTATATGTACAATAAAACTTTTCCATGTCGTACATCTATATTTTTCCTTAGTTGTTGGACGAAATTAGTCTAAACAGTCAGCAGTAAAAAATAAAAGGTAAACGCATTTTTATTTTACCTTTGATATTGACAAGTATCAATGGTATAAGTATAAATGGTCTGATCATATTTACATTTTTTGCAGAGTTAAGTATAAATGAGGTCCACTGTATTCGTGTATTAGTTTTGTATTTCGTGTCAAAGGTTCAGTCGACAGTCAAAACCAAAACCCAAACCAAAGAGTGCATATAAGAATACAAGTAAAAGTTCCTTGTCTTTAGTTTTACCTTGAGTTTGACGTTGGCTTTGGCTTCGCCAAGAAAAGATGTGTGTGGTATTTTAGAGGCACGCACCGGAATACAATAGGAAGGGATATGTGTAGTATGCAGTAGGATGGAGCCTGGAGATTCTGGAGAAGAAAAGTTGGTGAACAAAATGGTTACATATACGTGTACATTGTACATGGGAGAGGGAAGAAAATTGAGCCAGCATGCTGCGGCGGGATTGGTCCCTTTTCCCCTTTTCTTTGGCTCGAGTCTCGAGTATGAAAAGGAAGGAAAGGAAAACTTGCCTCACTGAGTCTCACTCGCACTTTCCCCGTGCTTTTTGCTGTATGAAAAATCCTTTACTAGTTTCCTCATTTCATGGTGTATGTAGTATGTATGTATAGGTTTTTCTGGAGAAAATACGTATAGAGGAGTAACAGTAAGAATAAGAATAGGAATCAGAATCCGACTCAGAACGATTCTTTGTGTCATTCCACTTAGCCCTCCAAGATTTTCCTCTCCCTCCGTCTTTGACTGACTGATTTGTAGAAAATTTCCTTGGCAATCTCCTACAAAAGAAGAATTTCCCAAGCAATCCCATCTCACTCCACTCCATTTTGGTTAGAGTAAACGGAACATATCCGCACACACACACACACACACACACACACATGCATGCGTTTTCTTTGCGTATTTATGCACTCTGCTCCTCGTTTCAGTCGCTCTTCCGTGCAAGTGCAATGAGCAGGGTACATTGTACATCTCTGGAAGCGATCCAGATCCAGATTCCCCTCTTTTTTACCACAATCCAGCTTCCAGATATTTGGAATATTGCAGGGAAAAACTCGGTTCTCTAACACTCACCGACTCAACGCTTATAGTTTCATCAAGTATTCATTTTGCGAGGGGAAACGTGTGGAGAAAAAATACGCATATGTACATAATATAATGTGTAGTGAGAATTTTTTTTCTAAAGATTGAATCCTACCATCTTGTTCTTTGAACAAAGTCAGAAGGAAGTTGAGATCATTGTGTGTGGGTTTTTGTCATGTAATTTGTAATGTAGATTAACTCGTTCCTTGTGGAGATGTCGAACTGTAAAAAGTTACAGTATGTGTGTGTACGTAGTGTGTAGCTGAGAATGATCTTATTCCGCTTCTTTTCCTTCCTACCACAACCACAGATTCGACAAAATTCCCAAAATCCCTGTATTTTACCGCCTATTTCTTTTTTCTGGTTGTACTACATAAGACATAAGTGTGTATAGTGATATCACATGTCATGGTCTGTACAAAGTCTGTACATTTGTAGGCAGTATGTAAATATATCGGGGCTGGGGAATTTAATCGCTTTTCTTTAACAAGCCGAAGCCGAGCAGCCAAAGAGTAGCTGGCAGCAAGATATCACAAATGACGTTTTTCGTTTCTCCATTAACTTTCCCAGGAAAAAAAATCAAAGACAAAAAGTACAGATTTGTATTGTCATTGTCTGTATCTCAAAACTCAAAATGAAGGAAAGAAATTTCTAGCATTCATGATAAAAGTTCAGGACAATGGTGCACTTTCATGGAAGAAACGCCTCATAATCTTTTTCTTCTGTGCTCAATTAAAATATATGAAGGACTGAAAATTAGAAGCTATAAAAACTTGAATTCATTTTATTTCACTTAAAGCTCGCCCCATTTCATGGATAGTTCAATCGAGTATAAAATTAATTTCATTTCAGAATCATCAAGAAATTTTTACACCGCATTTACTAAACGATTCAGATTTAAAATTTTGTTTTAACTAATTGTAAGTACATACTGATAGTATAACATTTTACATCGGTATTCATTATGCATTTCGAGTTTAAGATAGCAAGGGGAAAAGTTGGCAAGTTTTTCATCGCCTTGATTTGGTATTCGCTGCACGCTTTGAATCGTCTATTGACTATCTATCTATCGAATTTTCATAACGTGTAATGCCAGCATCATAGAATTGCAACTTTAGGAAGCCACGACCACCATCAGGAACAAAATATCGACAATAAATTAGGATTAACACTGTCTGTATAACGAGAATCACAACGATAAGTTAGTTAGTTAGTTAGTATAGTTTGCAAGTTTTGATTGTGATCATCATTATTATTGCACATAATCATTATCGTCATCATTGTCATCATTATCGCCGTTATCATTTCTTGCAAGTAACTTCTTCTTTGTCCCTAGTTATTTGGACTCGGTATTTCCATTTGGCTCCTTTTCCCAGTGTTAGTTGGAACGCACAGAAAGAGTTGAATGAACATGGAAAAGGGAAAAGTGTGAGGTTGAGTCATGTTGCAGTTAGTCAGTTGTGACATAATGGGCCATCTTCTTAAATCTCAACTCTAACATGGAATCACCGCGGTATGTTTTATACACATACAACATACACATCTCTATACCTATACATGTATAGGTTCAGTCTCATTTCGTTTTTTACTGCCGACTGGTTCTTGTTTTCCCTTTATTAACTAAGTAAAAGGAGGAGCACTTGGTTGCAATGCAGATTCAAGAGGCCGACCCTTCAATTTGAGCCACGCAATTTGGACTCGGAATCGAATTTTGGAATGCACTTCATCCATCTCCAGGGTTGTTTATGTATGTATGTATGTATGTGTAGATATGCGTCGTGTAACTAAAGTATATGTATGTACCGTCATTATCACAATCAAAATGAAGGTGGGACTGTGATATTGATATCGAGTATCACATGTAATAAATTAAAACGTGTTTCTGTCTATTCCGCAGAATCTACGTGTATATTGTATATGCTTCTGTATTCTGCATACATATTTTGTATCACCCGAATTACCTCGAATTAGGAGTTCAATGTGAATAGCAAATCGAAGGGGAACGTTGAGAGTGGAATTCCAGCTTTGGATTGTGAATCCTTGTGTACGTATTGCATGCAGGAATAGAATCCTCGAGTTTGGTTGAATTGACACAAAGCGACTAATTTGAGTGTATGGTCGAAATTCTCTCTAGTTTTTCACTCAGTTCAAATTGTATGTATGTAAATACACAGATACGGATACAGATACAAGTACAATAGATAGATTTGACGTGGCTTTTATGGTGAAAGTGGAAACAAATCAAGAGCGAGGTGACGTCAGCCATAATCTCAATCTCAATGTATGTATAATGTATATAATGTATGTATGGCGTCTGTTTTTGTGAATTTACGATGCAAATTTGATAAGAGGAAATCCTATTTATTATTGTGGCTTTGGATCCCTCGTTTCAGGTGGGAGAATTCAGAATTCTGTGTGTATCCATCCAATATCAGTTCAGCTCAGTTTGGTTCTGGTATTCTTTTTCTATATAAAGCCGTGCCAATAATGTCTGCCTTCTTCTCAAGATTTATTCACTCCCTATCAAATCAAATGGCCATTAAGTATGTGTAACATTAACATTGTGTAGGATAGATAGATAGATAATAGATAGATAGCAAAGGTGCAGAGTCGTCGTTTCAAAGGAGCAAAGAGACATTTTATACTTTTATGCTCAAGTCCTCGTCTCTGTTACCCTTTTTTATATTATTTAGATATACATACATAAGTAAAGTACGTTAGTCTACCTAAAAACGTATTTTTCCAAACGCGTGGACGATTTTACTGCCTGATTCTTTGCCCATCAAAATATTTGTGAAAAGTCCAAGGATATATTTTATTTTCCACATGGAATATTTCAAAGTCACGCCAAAAGGTACAAAAAGTTAAAGTTACAAATTCCAGCGTCCAAGTCCAAATGCATGTCCAAACAAACAGACAAAGGCTGGAGTATGAAAGTTCAGGCATCAGAATTTCAAGCCGTGCAAGGGTAAAGCAAAGCAAAGCAAAGCAAAGAAAAGCATCCAGGTTGGAAATGTTTGGGGAAACTAAGTTTTGGTTTTGAGGATAGTTCGAGTACGAGTACGAGTACAAGAACGAGTTGAAGAAGGAGAGAAAGCGGGAGCGAGAAGTCGCCCTGCAGAATTTATGACATGTTTTTCCGCTTCAAGTGCAAATTGCAAGTTGAGGGTCATTAGACGACGGTGAGGACGAAGAAGAAAGGGGGAGCATTTTCTTGTGTCCTATACTAAGCTAAGCTAAACTTGGAGCTCAAGTGAAACTGAAACTGAAACCGAAACCGTGTAGAGTGTAACACTGCAAAAGTGCACTGGCGACTGGGCTTTTGGTTCTGGATTCAGATATTTATAGGTATAAAAGGTGTGAGTACCATGACGTAAAGATTGGGACGTGTGAGGGTGATGCAACTTGGTGCGTATAGTTTAGGTTAGCTTAGGTGGAGAATAAAGGTTTTTCCTTCATTTTCCTCCATCTTCACAGCCATCGCCATCACCATGGTTTGAGCACGGGCACGAGCAGGAGTGGATGGAACCGGGTGAATTACTAGCTCGAGTTTTAAAGCTAGACTTACTCGACTCCATATTATAATATACCTATCTGTTATTGTGTGAGGATGGGGTGAACAAATGAAGGAGAGTGTGAGCGAGCGCAAAAGCCAAAAGATAGTACATACATATGACAACAGTAATCGTCGGGGTGAGTTAAGTGACTTGGAAGAAAATGAGAATGGAAACTCAACGCTCGTCTTGGCATAAAGGGTGGAAAGAGTGGTTTCAAAAGCCAGTCGTTTTAACCGATCTTTTACGTTGAAAAGGCAAATTTTAAGAAAAATTAGCTTTACTTGACAAAAATATCATAACGAATCTTTGAGCGAATCGAAGATCAACTTCGTAATTTGAAATTTTTATTGAAGGTTCCCAAGTTTTTATGTAATGTTCAAAAGACTAGAAAATTATTGTAGATTTGTCTGTGATCCGTAATCCGATAAATTGAAAGAATACAGAGTCAAAACTTTTTACACAGATGGAAGGCTTATCAAAAAAAGTAAATAATGGAAGAAACGCAGGAAATTCGATTTTTATGTCATGTCCATGTCGATACTGTTGTACATTGGATGTTGAACGCTCAATGTACAACGTAGAACGTAGAATTTGATGTTGATATGAAGTGTAATTCCCCGTGTCTAACGACAAGCGATATATTCATAGGAATAGAGATGGTGGAAGAAGGAAGAGCGAGGTAAAATAAAGTAAAGATTTCTCCAAGTTATTCGGCTCCTGGGTCGGTTATGACTGTAGAAATGATTGGAATTTGAAGCTGGAGACCGTGACGAGATGAGGCAACCGCATCCAGCTTCAACTCCAGCTCCTGGAGAAAATGGAGTCTGGTCTGTTGGACTCCAAATGGTAGAGGAATATATATATGTACATTGTACATCGTATGTACATAGGAGAGGAGTCAGGATGGGAGCAAATCAAGAGAAATGGAAAGCTAAGCTGAGGATTTAAGACTTCCAAAGCCAAAGCTCATAATATAAATTCATTGCAATTGCATTACATTGTCACCGTCACCCTGACTGAGTTGGTCTCCGTCGTCCTCGTCGTCTCGTTTCGATTTTGGTTTGGTGTTTGGAAAACAGACAAAAAACAAGCGGCAAACGGGACGAGGGTGAAATACGTTGCTATTACATTGTATAATATGATACTTCAAGTCGAATAGTTTCTCTACCGATCTTTCCTACTGCTGCCAGTTTTGATGTGATGTGATGTAATGTGAGACGAAGCGCGGCGAAATTTAGCAGCTAGGTTTGTATGTTTATGTATGTATGTTGAGAATATAATAAACTCAGATCTCAATTGTGTTGCTTATCCTTATCAGAATTGAATAGATATTTCTGGCTGTTGGTTAACCAAAGCGCAGTTGACAGACTTGACGACTTTTCAACTCAATGCTCGATGACATTTTGCATTGTCCTCCAATTCTCTATTTCGTAGCGTCCTCTAAAAGTTGCAGGGAGCTAACCAGGAGTATTGTTTCAGTCATTTCATGTCTGATCTTCCCATTTTACAGTAGATGTGTAAATTCTGCCTGGTATAGTGTAATACCAATAGTAAATTTGATCCGAATTTGTCTTTCTGCTGCGTCTGCTCCTGCATCATGCTTTCACTTTACTTTGTGGTTTTCACTCCCACCTTCGATTAATTTATGCAATATAAGTAAGTACAGCAGCAGAAAACTTGGTCTCCATCTCCGTTACGTACACCCAACCGCAAATTACGGCAATCCAACTGGCTAACCACATTAATTAAACAAATTTCAGGAGAGTTTAGATTCCTAATTAGTTTAAATGCTACGACCACACTCTTAAATAATATTGAAATAGTAAGTTTTTTAAGAATTTAATTGAATTCCTATTATTCCCCATTTCAAACCTATCAAAATTTAAATAATTACTAAAACTAGTGGTTTAATGTATACAGTATACAGGTCATAGATTTTACAACATTTGAAATAATTGTTTGTACAAGAAAAAAAATTTGTGTTGGGAATGCTCTGTTCTTGAAGCTGCACGCGTACCTCATGTTGAAAAGTACGACATGCATCGTGTAATATCGTGTAGTAAGGGCAAGATATAGGCAGCTAATATGTCAGGTCATGTCACTTCAAGTCAGCGCAAGCTTTTATATTCCGTGTTATCTGGACAAAAGTGCATAGTGTCTGTTTCATTTGACGTGTACAGTGTACAGTCACATGCTCTTGTTTTTGGTCTATTGTTCTCTCCTCTTTTCACTGGGGGAAGTACATAGTACATACATAGCACAAGCTCGAGTTGATGAGCGTGTGAAAGGTCTGGAGTCTCGAGTTGTTGGAATGGAGATAAAAGCTCGTGTTCGATTTGATATAAGTATACCACTTTTCTATGTACTGTTTACTATTTATTTACATTTCCCAGACAATCAATAATATAGTAACAACACAGACTTATGTTCTGGTAGCCGGTCCGGCGGAAGGTGAGAAAGGTCTCCGCATCTGCTCTATATTATAGCACAAAAAATGCGCTCAAGTTTTATTGTCATTTAAAATACATAGGTACAATAGTCCAGTATGAAAAGACCAACCCTAACTTGTGTAATAACATCCTATTTTTGTGTCTGTATCCGAATAATTGTTGGATTATTATTCTAGGAGACGTATAATGGAATATGCATCAAAATGTTTTGGTGTGGATAACACAATGAAAGTCAAATAGTAGTAAAGAATAATAATTACTATTAGAAAACTGAATAATATGTATAATTTAAAGCATTGTACATACAATAATATCGTTTTCTGAGGAGAGTAGACAGAGCGAGCGGAAAAGTGTCTTTCCGGCATCGGAAATTAACTGACGATTTTAGTTGGGATACACATCATATTATCCCTATTAACAACATTGCACGGCGGCACGTGCGGATGAAAGTGAAAATGCAAAGCAAAAGGGAATCGAAATCGAAATAGGCAGTGCACAGTATATATTTATTAGTAATTACTTTAACTGTTCTTATCAAATTAATGAAGGGTATAATATTCAATGTTTCCAATCCCGCAAAGTGCTTTCTCTATACTCTATACACAGTCATTTCCCATCCGCGTAATATTCAACATTCTATACCTATGGTTGGATTCGAATTCGGATTCGGATTCAGATTCAGATTTGGATATTTGCGTGCGAGACTCGAGCCTTGATTGCTTCCTTTTAACATTTACCTTTCACCATAATAAATATAGAAGCTCGTGTGCCGTTTTAACCTTCAAGGAATCACGAGAAATATTTCATCAATTGTGTAGCAACAACAGTTTCTGTAACACTATTCATCTAGAAATTCACCCGTAAAAAACGGGGCCTATTTTTTAAATTTGTGATGGGCTCAGGTGTATTTTTGCAATATCTGTCTGTATTTGGTATTTATTTGGTACCGTTGCACGGAGAATAAAAAATGAGGATGCATTGTGCATTTTACAATGTTTTAATTTCTCGTGCCAAACTGTGGCTTTTGGACGAAATGGAGAAGCAGCCTTGATGCAGAATACATATAGAGTAGAGTGGAGGGGATGCGAACAAGGGAAATTAATTAACATTCCCTGTGAAATGGGAATTTCGGTGGGAATTTGTCCCCTATTTGTTTTCATTGTGGTTATACTGGTGGTTTCATGGAAGGGAGAAATGCATTGGCTGTTATATTAAATAGTAAATAGGTATTGTTTACTGAACGAGCGAAGAAAACCCACCTTTTACTATACACTGTATGTGTTGTGTGTATAGCAGAATCTTAAGCGCAAGTGTTTGCATATACATACAACAGTTAACATGGATGAACACTTAAATTCATAGAAGCCCGAGCGTCGTCTTATTTGTCTCTCTTTATTGTATTGTTATTATACAACTCGGGTCGTCAATCGACACTTTCCTTGCTCTCCTGTTACTCCTCGAGCAAAACAACCTTTAAATTCCATTTTCATGGCCAAACCACAACATTGTTACACATGTTATGTAAATTCGGGACAAAATTCATTTGTGCATATGTATTGAATTTCAAATTTAAATAACAAGGGAAATGATGCCTTTTTTAAACTGCATTTAATTAAACTTGGCTGGAGACTGCCGGAAAAAGTTATACAAAAAATTACGAAAAAATGCGCACTGGAAAAATCAAAAATGAACACAAACTACATACGTACCTAAACGAATGATGATGCTTCAGACGTCTAAAAATCTACATCCAAAAAGCCACAAAATGCAGAGCTCATATTATTACACATACGTATGATAGGCTATGAAAAGGCGAGTTGAGGATGAATCTAGCAAAAAATTGGAGCTCTGATGAGAAGGAGTCTTAAACAGAAGAAGTTTTTGTTTTTTTTACTACTAACAACTTATGTATATACTTACACGCTACTCAATCTCCGCGCAGAGCTTTACAATAATAAAGTTCTGTTATACCTATACGAACTGTACAAATAGGCAGTAGCAGTAGAACAACAGACATGGCTGAGATAAGCAGAGGAAGAGAAGAATTAGGGTTTTTCCCGTGTAGAATAACAGAGGACAAAGTGGGATCTGAGCATGAGGATTTTGCCGACTACTAATACTAATTGACAACGATTGACGGAAAGAGGAGAGGACGGGTGACGAGGATGAGTTGCTTTATCTTTTTCTTGTTCTTGTTCCCTCATTTCTTTTCCCCTCCAGTTTTATTATACCGGGATTCTACATACATATGTATGTTGTTTACACGGGACTCGGAATGTTTGAGCCTCGGCAGCAGCCTCAACAAGGGAATTAGTTAGCTTGAGATGGAACCCAGGGAATGTTGGGGGAGATTTTAAAGCGTATGACATGTTCGTTATCCCTGTTATTATGTACATACATACATATATATGCAAGTAGAAAATAGAAATTTCGGATTTTTTACCCCTTATTTTACATGTTTGCATGTGTCGGGGACGAATTCGCTTCACTCTCCCTCAAAGGCCTCAACCTCAGCTGAAACGTCAACATATTTATTTACTTGGAGGCTAAGAATAAATTCAGCTTTAAAAGTAAGATATGTACATATGTACGGCAAATTTGGTCCAAAACGTTGAATTTTTAGATTTTTTTCAGAAATGTTATGACAGGAGAAAAGTCCATTCTACAGTAATTAAAGTCAAGTCAAGACACAGCGAGTAAAATGTCACAGGACAATTCCAGGATATGACAAATCGTCTGTTGTGTTCGCCCCTTTTTATAGATTTTCCAATATGTAACTCGTTGTTGCAACTGCAGACCGCAGTACAAAGAAAAAGTCATCTTATAAAAGTATACAAAAGGATTGGATTGGATTGGATTGGGTATGATTGAGGAAAACATTGCCGACTTTTGTCTTTGCCTTTTTGTCTTGGTCCGTGTCATTGTCATTGTTTGTGTTTGTAGTATTAGTATTGTACAATACAATGCGTGTTTGTGTGTACACTTTGATACGGTATTCTTTTGTATAATATCTACTTGGAGGCGACGGAAGTGATACACACTCAAGTGACATGAAAGAAAATGGGGAAAAGAATGGAAACAGGAGAAATCAATAGAAAGGCGCCGAGTCACACTTTTGTTGTTTTTGTTTCCTTATCCCGTTTTGTCACCATGTATGTACGTATGTATTATGTATTGATACATAGTCTTCGCTGTCTTCACCAAAACAGCTCCTCTATTTCTCCTTTTCTTTCTATACTTAAAGTCAAGACAAGGTCTGGTGTGGAATGAAAATGTATCCCGAAAATTCCAAAACAATAAGGATAAATACAAAGAAGAGGGCGAATGAATGAATGGAGGGAGGAACATCTTCTTTGTCACTGTAATGGAACAATATTGATCCCATGGAGAAATTCCCATAGCCAATGAAAAATGCACAAAACATATTTTGTTGTTTTGAAACTTTGCTCATGGTGACAAAATATATGTAATACGCATTTTGAGAAATTTCTAAAAATTTGAACAAAACTGTTTGTCCAATTTATTTAAATTTTGAAATCATTTACTTTTCATCCTATAATTTGATCATTATATTTTGTATGTATGTAGTTATATGAAAGCTGAGCCTTGAATGAAAAGTGTTGATGGGCAAATTGGAAATCACATTCTGTATGCACAGTTGTACATACTTGATGCTGCTGATTACTCCTGTCATCATTTTTTGTTTCAAAATTGAACAGGATCAAGAATAATAATGATAAATAATAGATATGTAATAGTAATGGTGAAGGAATGGATGGATGTGAGGAGAGAAGTGAATTAAAATTGAGAGTTGAGCCCAGGGAAAATAAATGTATTTTGACAAGGGCTCATTAAGGCTCGCAGGAGGTGGCCAATGAACATGTCTACGTTTAGGTTCATATTAGATATTCGATACACATAGTTAATGCTCCAATCCAGAATCCAGGCATTCCGTTGCTATTGCTGTTATTTGTTATTCGTCTCTCCAGCTCCAGCCCATTCAAAGTTGAATATGAATTGATGTTTTGACGTTTTGGAAAGGATGGAATAAAGCTATTACGTGTAACGGTGTAAAGTTTGGTGCATGCCAATAGAAATTCCGTCCGTCACTCCAAAATTCAAACAGAAACAGCAACAACAACACTTCTTAATTTATTATTTGAGCATTCTGTATTATTATTATTTGTTACTCTTCACGCATACACGGTTGAGGTTGTTCAACAAAAAAGATGGTTTGGGGTTTAATGAAAAATCGATGCGATTTTTAAGGGAATTGGCAGATATCGATGACCTAAGGAAATTGTTAGTAGTCTTAATTGTTGATATCAGTAAGCTGTTAATTGTTGAATACAACTGTAGTTTAAGGTAGGTTCTTGTGACTCTATAACTTTTAAGCTTATTGACCTTTTTTATAAAAGGAAGGAAAGAATTAATAGACTTAATGGACTTTCCATGGTTGATGTAATTGCCATCTTTGTGCTTTGCCCGACTCTGATCATTTCCCGGGTTCCCCGTTTCTTCCTTTACTGTTGACTGTTGATTTTGTGCGTCCAGCTCACAGATGCTCGCCGCTCGATTAAATGCTTTTATCTGCAAAGTGCAGACACAACGTTCAATGTCAGTAATTGGATCGTTCCTTGTTTCATCGATTTGGTCTCAGGGTTCGAATTCAGCTTTCGATTCCTCTCTTCATTCCAAAGATTCAGAGAAATGAGGTGTTGTCTGTTAAAGATTCCTTAACAGTTGCTTAAAAGTTGCTAAAAAAAGATGGTGTGTATAAACTTGATAAAAAGTATCAATTCTTCCATATTTTGTCAAATTCATACTGTTTTCTCAGGTTGAAGTCATGGATGGAAGGAAAAAAAGTAAAATTTGGTATACTGTCGCAGATTTTGTTTGGATTTTAGACCGTATAAAATTTTAGAATGTTCTGTAGTAAAAACAAAAAGATGTCGGCATTTTTTTTTGAAGCATACTGAAGGTATCCTTTAAAACGGGCGGAGTTTGAAGATGGAAAAGCATCAGGAAAAAACAGAAAGATCTAAATCTAAAAAATGTGCTCTCTTCTTCTTCTTTTCAAATTGGGTAGATTTTCCTTTTGATAAATCACTTGCTCGCTTCTCCCTCTTTATTTTCATTTAAGTGCACATCTTTTTGCTAAACTCGGTGTGTTTCTCTCTCTCTCTCAAGCTGTCTCTTTTCCCTCCCGTTTGCCAGGGAGTATTTGTGCAGGATCTCCGGAGACTTAACGTTGATGGGCCGAACATTTGCCAATGAGGAAATTTCCCTCTGGGGACAATCGTTCTACAGTCTACAGTCTAAAGATATCTTCTACATAATACGGGGAGTGTCCGGAAATGAATGAGACTTTTAGGTTAAACGATATCCTTGGGCAGAAAAATTTATGCC
>JAQIVE010002914.1:0-18348 GCA_034698285.1 Sminthurinus bimaculatus | reverse complement strand
TAAAACACATTTTATGATGGTCCACTTTTTGAGAGTATATACCGTCCTTTATGAATTGACTCTTCCTCTTGCTAAACGATATTTTTTATTGTATGAGATGTGAGAAGTAAACAGTAGTAAATGCTGTATTTCTAGGCTGTCGTATGTACATATATGAATTACATTAGCATGGTATTAAGTTGTACGATATAAGTGCATATTAGGCAAATGATGAGATAAGTGCCGACACTTTTTCTCTTTATAATCTCAAATCAAATTAACTAAATGGAATGTCATCTTAAGTGCCACTATAAGTAAAATAAAAACAGAAGTAAGGAGGAATGCATGCAGATAGATATGTAGTGTAACATGTACACGCGCCGAGAAAGAAATGAATAAGAGGGAGACATCCGACTACATTTATCCATTACCCATCATCCATGTGCATTTAGGTGTATCAGCATCTCAACACACTTTTCTTATTCCTTATTCTTGTTTCTACAGCTTATCGTATAAATTATTTAGCTCTAAAATCCAGAATCTAGACAGAAACAGGACGCTTAGCTGCCATAGTTGTGCATTCTCTTAAGAAATTCGCTTCATTTCTCTTTTCTTTCTCTCACTCAAACACGTGCATAATAATATTATATTATGTCTCTCCTTCTGTCGTCCACTTTTTCCCTCGAGATTATCTCAAACTCAGAAACTTTAATCAAATTGCAGTTACAAAATGTTTAAAATACTATTTTTAAACGTGTGTGCATAAATATAATGAAAAGGAGCAAATATTTTTGTTGCTTTTTCATGTCGCGCAATTTAATATTTTTCACCTCATGTGACGGCAAAATTTTTCTTAAAACTTGATTATAACCAATTACTAGCAATTAAACAAATATACACAAAATATCAGCTTCAATTTCAGGCTCTAATGAACTTTTAACTCATTATTGGGAAATTCCTGAAATTCAAATTTTTACACGACAATTCGTGCACAATTAACCAGATTAGCTGTTGTTTGTGGTCTGCTGTGTGCTGTGTGACGATTCGTGTTGGTCTGATTGTGAGTTGATGAGCGAGAGCCCAGTTGATGGATCGTGGTAATGCAATGGCTATGAAGCACAGAGCAGAATAGAACAACTCCGTCGTTCAAATTTGAGTCATTTGACGTGCATTTCATTTTCATGGCCACTTTGCGCGAGTTATTAAATATACGTAATATTTCACATATTACAAATTTTGCCATGTGTGCAATATTACAGAACCTTCCATATCCCTTGGTACAGATTTTTAACGAAATCAAAAAACTCGGTTGTTGAAGTTTCAGAGGCAGCTTGTTTTAGAGGCGCTTCCCAACGTATCAAAATATTCAAATGCCGAAAGTCAAGTCGTAAAACCATAATATTGCAAAAATACTGCTCAAAACAGAAGTCAGAAATATTCGTGTTTTCTTCTACAATTTTCGACGACAACAATGACCTTATTTAGCTTTTCAAAAACTTCAGTGATTACAGAAATGATTTGTTGCTGCTGCGAAAAAAGTACATATTTAGTTATGCATGCTTTCGAACAGTAAAAAAATTCCCATGACACATTACTTTCACCATGCTCATAGAAGAATCAACCAACGAGGAAAGTGGTAACTATTATTGTATTTAGTTATGCACACATAAATAGTTACGTGGTTGAATGATCAGATGAGGACAATCGGCAGTCATAATAAACACATGAGGATAAGTAATAAACAAATAGTAAAGGCTCTTTCAACATCTGTACATTGTACATCAACAATCGAGATTTGTCCCTATAGTGAAATATTACAGCTGCAATGCTAAAGTACTTATTATCTATCACAGCTGTCGCGCAAATCCATGAAATATGACAATTGAATTTTGTGTTGATCTACACACGAACACTAACAAAGGACAAGACGTTAAAAGACAAATAGTGGACAAATACCTACAAAGAAGTGCTAAATGAGAATACCTTTAATGCTATAAATATTACACTGTTGACTGTGCAAAAATAGAAACAGCGATGCCAGCGACCAGAAACAATAGAACATACGAGTCAACTTCTAAATGACCAGTCACGATCATGACCCACGCTGAAGCTTTTCCATTGAAAAATTTGTTTTTCACATTCGCAGTATCCTAATTCACACTTTTAATTACTAAAACAATCACCATAAAACATAAAAGACAGTAATTGTGGGCCAATTAAATGTTACTTCCTAAGCTTTTTGCCTTCCTTTCTATGTTCTATGGATACATACCTATTACATAATATACACTCTACACACACAAATTACTATAGGCAAGAACGAAAGATGAACTCTCTTCGTCATCGTCATTCAAAGGACAGCTTAGAAGATAGGAGACTAATACAAAATGTTAAAATTACCTTAACAATAACACCCTTTCATGTTATTTTGCATTTTACAGCAATTCAGTACATATTATGATATTATATCACAGCGCATGAGGAAGTCAAGTCAACGTCAGTTAATTCATTTGACCACTGAGAAAAATATTTAAAAAAATACATGATACACACTTGCAACACAGAAGGAAAAAGCTAAACTTTATCAAAAGCTACATACATGTAACTACATATTATGTATGTGCATATGATACGTAGTGCTTAATGCGAATGTTAAATGTTAGACTATTTTTCCTCCATCAACATCCACATCTAAAATAAAATATCCATTTAAACTTTTGTGTCAGGCAACATTTCTATTGCTGTAAATTCATCTAATCACATCGCTGCTTACTAAATACATACATATTGTTAAGCATTTACAATGCACAATGTACATAAGTATGTATGTGTATTTATATAACAGAAATAGTGAAGAGGAGTTTTAGTGTTTCATGTTTTACGTTGTTTTTGTTTCCCAGATTCCCTTATGCCCCGCATGTATTTTACATTGTACGTATAATCCCCTGTTGTTTTCTCCTTGTCTTTCTCTACTTGGTGTTTTGTCTTCCTGAGAGGTATTTAAAAAAAGAGGCTTTCTTCGGCTTGATGTAAGTATTATGCATTTTGAAGCTCAAAAACTGAAAATGACGTTAAAAAAATCCCCCGTCTCAGGCTCAATGTCTAAAAGGTTAAGCGACCTGAAATGAGGAGTAAAGAATAACTCACATTAAATGGATGTAAATGAATAATCATAAAAATGTTTTATTGGCGCAGAGAACGGCAGTAAAATCCTTTTAGTACTTGTATACAAATACAAACTTGTTTCTCCTCGTTCCTTGTTTGCAACTTAATCCATGTCATGGATGATATAAATATGTAGATTGTGAATTGTATAGTTAGTAGTTAGTAGTATAGTGTTTTGTAAACGGAAGAACAAGAAGAAGATGAACTATCTGTTTCATGCAAATGTATTCAAAATTCAAAGGGAAGGTTTAAAATGTGACTTGCTCTCCCCCTCTTCTGCTGGTTGGTAACACTTGTGCAGCATAAAGCATATCTATTATTTATGCAAAATTCCATACCGACTGAGATCTGAGATTCGAATGTAGATACAAAATCAGGCACTTCCAGCCACTATAAAATGCATAAATTTCCACGAGCTCTTTTTTCTGCTTTTTGAGATCTTCCCCACTTTTGACGTTACAGCGATGTATGTATTTATTTACGCTGCATATCCATACAGTAATACGTAATATTGTATAATCAATACGTCTGTATGACGATTAGTGCCTAAGATTTAGTGAAGATTGTTGGAATCAAAATAAAAAATCGCTTTATGTTCACCAAATAAAATAAAACAGGAACTTTTGAGTATTTTAAACATAAGTAAAGAATACATGTGCATTTATTACAGGACCTGTTTCATGTTTCACCATTCAATCAAACATTTACAATGTACATACATATTGTGTATATACATGTACATATAAAAGAAATAAAAAAGAGTTTTTTTATAAAAGGGGAAAAGTAGTAAAAAGGTGGAGTTTTTTAATAATGGACATTAATAATTATTATTAATGTCCTTGCACAATGCTAACTTTTGCAGTTTCGCCAATTAATGCCAAAAAACGAAGATTGCGCGGTGGTAGACTCGGTCATAAAAATTGCGAGTACACAAATCAAAATAAAGTCACAGTCATACATTTACAAGGAATAAGGAAATAAATTTGATACGGGAAAGCTCTTTCATCATTCTTGTTTGTATTTTATATTTTATTCATTGAATGGTTGGCCAATCTCGTTTCCACTAGAGTAGAAATAGTAAGCTTAAAACATTAAAATTTTACTTGGTAGTTGGCTAATCACAATTAATATTGTACATAAGATATAATGGTTATAATTTATGGTGACAATGTATTTTTTATAGCTTTGGCAAGACATTTAATTGAAGTACAATGTGAGCTGTAATACAGCTGCTGTACCTTACTGACAAGTTTCTGATTATAAGATGGACAGATGAATAACTATGATCTACTTACTTTCGCTGTTAAACTTTTAAAGCGAGGAATTTCAAACACATTGGAAATCTAGCCTTTGAGTTATGTATGTTATCCCCCTTTTAAAGTTTATTATGGATTTCATTTTCCCGTCAATCAAGCAGAAAATTGACTGTTTCGATGACTAGTTTTAATTGATAATGCACTTGATTTATTTTTGAGCCATAAAATAAGGGTGCATTTAAGGACAGAATGCAACAGCTTTAATTACAACTGTTCTATAAATACATCATTATGCGCTTGAACACAGACCCATAACAAATGAATGAACGTTACTTACGTTTCGTGTTTTGACATTGACGTACAACACGAAAACATACATACGTACATATGCAAACCTAGAGATATCAATTTCCTCATTTGTTCAAATTGGGATTGAAACTATTGCTCGTCCACATTGACCGTTGTTTGCTTCTATAATGTACAAATAGATGATGGGTAAATCTATGTATAAGTATTTATTATTTATCACTATTCACTTGTTTTTACTGTCTGTAAGTTCGTGCCTACCGAATAGAATGGAATGAACCAAGGTCAAAAACTTGTCTCCAAGGTTCAAAAAAATATAGAGTTTTGACAGCCGTCCTCTGAATTGTGCTTTTTCCTCATTGAGACGGTTGAGAAATATTTGCATTTGTTATTTTCCACGCATTTCACGCAGACCTCATCCATACGATATTGAGTATAATGCATAAATAAAGTGAAGGTATGTATGTATTAACGCGATTTTTCTTGAAGAGATTTGTACCCACGCAACACATTGGCACTTAAATCCTGTACCGTAAGAACTCGATTAAACGCGGCCGTGTTTCTGCAGAGGATGAAAATATATTTTTCTCAAGTAAACGCTCCTCTTTTTCAATTGTGTTAAACGGAGAAAGTTAAGTAAGCACCTATACCACATTAAAAAATTCTGCTAATAAACACCCTGGCATTTAAATAAGTTTTTGCGGTATCTGAATATTTTTTTTGCTCAAAAGATAGCTTGCACGAACGACTGATTCAGACTCTATTCTACTTTTAAAATGTTGTGCATTTATGCCGACTAGCACTTACTTGACTTTAGCTGCAGTCCGTAAGAGAATATGCATGTACAATGTACATATAGTCAATGTAGTCATAAATGGGAATATATTTACACTGACATTTTTTTTGAAGAAACACATTATCACTCTCGTGAATACTAACAAGTATAATAATATAATACATGCCAACCATGCAGTGTGTATGTATTACAAGACTGGTACTAATAATCGAATTCTTCCAGTTTTCATCCAGAAAAAAAAGAACAAGACAAATCCATTAAAGTGCAACAACAAGTATATGTATACAATATTCAATATAGAGCATATGCATACATTATACATAATACAGATTTTTATCGACTGCGTCTTCATTTATTTCCCTTTATGGCCTGACTTGTATCTAGATTGATTTTTGTTTTCGTCATTGTGCCAACACGCTGTTTTATCCTTTTAAAAGTACCTGTGTCCATGTCCATCTATGTTCCGTATAAATTTAATGTAATTTTCATTTTACAAAACAGCATAGGTACATAATATTCTCGTTATGGCTTGAAATTGTAGTGGAAAATTTTAAAGGGTTTATTATTGTTATTTAGTACTCATAGTATTAATACCTTCCTATGGTTCATAAAAACGATAGTAGCTGATAAAGGATTTCATAAAGGGACTCTTGAGTTTTCACAAGAAGCGCTATCCCTTGTTCTTGGTTTGTTTTGTCGTGTATCACACCTCATATTAATACTGTGTAAAATCTACATAATAATTTGAAGTGCGTATTATTTAGATAGGAGATGAGGAATTTATATATTTAATGTTCAGGGCTTTGGAAATCAGTGCAATCTGTCAGAAAAAATTTTCATGTGGATTCCGAGTATTCCTTAAGTTACTAAGGGCCTCAATGGCAAAGTTGTTTTTGTCGGATTTTAATGCTGAAAAAATAAAAAAAGCATGGAGAAAGCAATTTGATGTTTTGTTTAGTAACAATACGCAGTCTTTGTAAAAGTACCGTCTTTAAGTTGTAGATGCTTGCTTTAATGCCGATAAAAAATTAAACTTTCTTTTGCGTTCATTGGACAGAGAAAAATTTTGTAAATTTCTTTTCATTTCCTAATTGAGTCCACGTGTGTTGTGTTGGAAGGAGCTTAAAAAGATAGAATTACTACATTATTATACCCATTCATTATTAGCATGTTTGTGATGCATATATATACATAATATAATATATTATGTGCAAAATGTACAGACGACTAACCGTTTGAAAGGATTGTAATTACAGCTAGCTAGTCTGCAGCCGGCCAGAGAGGATTCGTCTATAGCTGCGCCCTACATAATATTCTTTGTACCACTGGCTGAAGTATTGCAGAGTAGTTTTCATAAAGCTTGTTTATTTTAGACGTCTCTGGGATTTAAAATAATCTACTAGCAGTTGATGAGCGAAAAGTAAAAACCCTTGAACTGTATACCTCATTGTAAAATTTTTGGACGCCCTTTGAAGCTAATTACTTAAAGATAATTTTGGACCAATTGGAACTTTTCAGAAGTTAAAAATCTGAGGCAAACATTTTTTAGTAAAGTTTCTTTTTCTTCTAATAAATACATCACGCAAAAATCAATGCAATGTTGACCATTATTGTCCTATGTATGGAAAACCCTATATAGCTTTAACACAGATAGATAGTGTAATTTATTCCGTGTACAAAAAGCTCCGAAGCGTTCGGTATATCCCGACCCAACGGCATGGTCATCCTCATCTTACGAGATCAATTATCATTCTATTGGCTTGTCTCGGCTTTGACTTTGAGCTTCGAATCAGAGTGAAAATGTAAGTCAAAGTCATTTCAAGTTTCAATCCATTACAGACATACGTACATAATGAAAGTGGGCACTGGGCACTAAATTCTGCTGAGGCTACTAGTACGACTAATGTAAATACATTTATTATTATGTTATTATATGTATCATATTATATCCATTTGACTCAAATCAGGATTTTGCTTTTCTCTGCATATAATTTCAATCCAGTCAAGTCCACACCGAGTTCCAGTGGACCAGCACTAGACTGGTATAATTATGCCTAATACTTACACACTGTGTGAATAAATTCCTGCCTCTTGAAACCTGAAGTGTTCTTGGGTGTGTGGTAGAAAACGAATAATATTTTTCTTCCAAAATACATGCACAGTGCGATTACATTTATGCAGGGGAAATATGTATCTACAATCTACGACTACATTAGTCGTACGTGTTAACATCAAAAGTCGAAAAGTCGGTCCTTTTAGGATCGGAGTTTTTAGGAGTTGAGAGCTGAAGGAAAATGAACGGCTTTCTGGAAAGCAATGGAAAATTAAGCACAGAGGAAATTTGAATTTGAATGGAATAACCACATAATAAATTAAATGAGGTTACGGTATACAAGATTAGTAGCAAAAGTATATAATACGGTGGTTGTAACTATATGCATACGAATTTCTAAGAGTAAATACTAAATGCATCCAAATTTCACTCATCCTATGCATAGAAGATTTCATTAAATTCCAGGCTGGTTGAAATCCTGAATGGATGAAACGATTGAATCCAGTAATAGGTTTAATTAGAGCGCAGCAGACTTAAATACGTTTATACTATGTAGTGTTCTACAAAATGGAATGGTGGGGTAATCAGCGGACAGGGCAAGCAGATACATTTTTGTAGTTATGTATGTCTGTTAGATGAAGATTTCAGTAGACAAAATTCAGTAGTTACTTACGATTAGTTTGCTAAAAAAATATATCACAAACTATGTATAACATTGCGTATCATCAGAAAACCGCTGAGGAATTCTTGGGTCAATCACATCATACCGCTATTCAAAGACGTTGTCACTGTTCCTTTCTCTTTCATTCTTAACAACTGATGTAACTACAGACATAAATAATGTAAATTTTCATCCTGAGATGAACTCTGAACCAGCAATAAGCATCCAACCTTCTTTACCACTCCTTTTCTCCACTGATATAATTACATAATGTATATTCTATGTAGCATATTACATAGTATCCGCTGTGAACTTTGATTTTTTTGTATCATTACGACATGCAATACATAATATTAGTACAACATTATTTAATATTTACTTTGAATATTCATTATGAAGGGACGAAAAGAGTCCATCATACATAATAATGTCAAACTCTTGGAAAGAAAAGAGAAAGCTTTGAAACAGAATTCTGAGTAACATTCGAGTAAGGTGAAAGTCTCAGCAAACATTATTATTATTCCCTGTTTGCTTTTCTACAAATTCGACATAAAAAATGCAGATACACAGTTTACACACGGTTTATTGAAAACTGAGACAAATTCGCTGTTTCATCATTCATATGTATCATAGATCATAGTGCAAGTTATACGGAGACTGAAATTCTTCTGTTCAATTAGATTGCTGTTGAAATACCTTCTAGGTATATAGTTACGAGTTTTTAGGAAACCCTAAACTAATACTGAGGACTCTTGTGTCATCATTATCGTGTTGTCTATACATACAGATTGTTACAGATACACGTCCATGTGTGTGTGTACAGTGTACAGTACAGTGTATACTGTGCACGTTGAAAATATTTGAGGTTCTGCGGAATCGCAAGAATTCAAACGACATATTTTTTGCGGTATTTGCCCAATGCTAAAATCATGATACTCGGGCAAATACATAAGTACCTTTATATGTCTGTTTGTAGTGAGTACATAAGTGAGCGAGTAAAGAAGGCAAGGAAGCAAGTACAAAATACGGCAAGAAACACAATATCCTGTCATTATACACAATATAATGCTAGTTAATATACATTACTGCCTGATAATAAGCACACTCAAATAGCACATGTACATTGTACATAAACGCACGGGGTACATATATATGGTACCTACATGTGTACAAAGCAAAGAATCTTAAGATACACAAGGACACCATCGAAAAGAATACAAGATTCCAAGTATCAACTAAGGGTCGGCTTGGGTGTTGACGAATGGAAATACAGATACAGACAGAGAAAGTATAATACCCGGTCTTTAATATTATTAAAGCAATTGATCTTTCTTGGACTACAAAAGTATGTTAGGTGTACGTTATTGTTATGGAAACACTCCGTATGAAGTCTACTTGTAGTCTTCGAGTCCAAGACCGCTCGATTGATATTGTCAAGAATTGCAACTTTCCCAAAGTATTCTTGAGAAGAGGGTTGATGATACCTGAACAGTGAACAGTTTAATACTCTCTAAATCTAGACATGGTAATATTGTGTATAAGAACACTAACTATCTTTGTTATACATATTATGAAGACCTTTTCTTCAGATAGAAAACTTAATCGGCACTATATTATATTTAAGAAATTTTAAGTGCGAAACAAACCAGCGCAACGATATTTACGGATAATAGTTATAAATAACATAATCTGCATATGCATTATCTGCGCCAAAGTCGAAGACGACGACCAAGACAGAACTAAAACGATAAGAAAGAGGGAGACTAAAATAACCACTAATGAAATAAAAAATAGAATCCAGTTTTATCTAGTATTAGTTCAGCGCAACCATTTTATGATTCATTAGCAGGTGCTAATAAACATAAGATTTGAAAAGCACAAGTACAAGTTATAACGTTCTCAAAAATCACATAACCCATCGTCTCTACAACTATTAGCTGTACACTATACATGTACCGGGTTTAATTAAATGTAAACGATGTTGCTTTGATGCAACTGTGCTACACTGTCTTTTGTATTTACATAGTTGAATATATTGTACAGTTCAAACACTTTATGACTTGAATGAAAGTCGTTAGTGGGAAATAATGTGGTTAATTTGCTTGTCGTTTGGCTTGTTTGCTATATGTAAATAAGTTGCGTCTCCCCAATAAAAACTGGACAGTGTGTGTAAATAAAGCTATGAACCAAGAACCCAGAGAAGACTCTCCTTTGATCGTTATAATGAACAGAAAAATGTAAGTATGTACCTACTCATAATTGAGCTAAAGCGGGATGGAAAAGAGTAGCTTTAGTTGCTTTCGCTCTCTCGGCGCTGTCAGAATGGAAAATCTTGAGTTTCTGGACTTCATTGGTCCAAGGAACGAAACTGCTGAAAAGTGAGAATTACAGAATACAAGGATGGAAAAATGAGAATGAAATGCAGTGTTTACATGAAACATGCATAAAAGTACCCTAGGTATAGTATTGAAGCCAGCTGCTGAAAATTCGCAAAAAAGCGAAGCTAATGCGTAGTCATCGTGTACATAAGCATATGTAGATCGTCTGATGACCAGATTAATTAAACGTAAAACCTCAGCTAATGCATGTTGTGACAAATTGCAAGGGGTAAAGGTAGAGATTGGCTGCTTTCTTTCAAAATTTTGGGAACTATTCCGATATTAAAGGTCAAAAAATGTCTGACGTGTATTGGCATTGTGTATATAATCAACGACGTTTTTACGAAACATGTTTGCGTTTTATTTATTTTCGCATCAAAAAGCTAAGAATATTAACTTCTCCAGCGTTTTTACATGATAGGCAAACCATTCTCTTTGCATATGTAGCAATGCTTGTGTAAAAACTGCATGACAAATTAAAGGTGCCTTTGACAGCATGTTTGGGAAAATTGAAAAGGACGCCTGTTGTACTTGACACACAGTTATTGGTACAGTTGTTGTTGGCTTCATTTTTTACGTCATTCATCCTTCTCTCTCTCTCTCTCTCTCATTGTATTTTAATTAAGTCAATTAGAGAAGGAAGTTAATGTTATAAATAGTTGGCAATTACGAGATTTCTATCCTTCATCTTTCATAAAGAGACTAAACTATAAATTACGTCCTTTGACAAGCTTCCACTTTCTTAAAGTATGCAACGACAGGACTGAGGATTTCCAACCCTTATAGATGATAAAAAATTCGCCATAAGTGACTAATCAACTGCTAAATTTGCAGAGACGTCGGCAAATCTATGTATGTACTGTAGACGAACCAGAACAGAATTCTGAGTGAATTCTTGACACAGTTTGCTGAGAGTTACATCTATAGCCGAGTTCTTTCAAAATATGAAAGCGGAAGAGGCCCAAACATAAACTAATGATAAAAGTTTAGCTGTGTAAAGTCAATAGAAAGGAGAGTCAACTGTGCCCGACCGATAAATATTTTTTAATTAATCATATTATATGCATATACGTCAACTGCTACGACCGAAAGAAGAAACCAGTATGTATAATGTATAGTGTTTTCAGTCCTTCGTCAGTGGTTTACAAACTACGCATACGAATATGCATGTAAGAGTCTTGTATTATAATGAATAAGGAATACAACTCCACCTAATCGGCAATTTAAGGCTGTGTCGGGCTGTGAACACTGTCTAGATATAGATATAGATTTTTTGCAAACGTTTTCGCGAAAAGATTTATAAAAACATACCAGACCAGTACATAAGCTCAGCAGGGTTAAGCTCTAGTAGTAGGCATTTTCTAAAGAAGTTGCGATTTACTTAAATGTAATATACACACGTAGGTACACATATGTATGTATGTTTATACAATTGTAATCTGTAATGTGCTTACTTGTTTGCATGTTATAACTACTATACGAAGATTAGATAATCATTGGTACTAATGTACCTATGTAAGTGAAGTCTGTGCTTTCAAACCGCATATGTGTGGTGACACTATATAAGTTTAATGTCCAAGAATACTCCATGCCATAAATGAATAAAAAAGACTCTGGCTTTAAAGTTCATAGTACATCAATATTTTGATGAAAAAAATTGCAGTTACTTACAGTCTCCTTGAAACCAGCATTTTTGTTATGTACATCATTTTCTCTCATTCAATCATTTAATGTTGACTAGATAGCAACTCAGTTTGTGATTTATGTTATGATGTGAGGCACTCATATCTATCTATACCTTAATCTAAGTATATGTGCATATATTTCCAAGATCTATAATCTTTGGCTAATTTTACTTTAACTTTTTTGTTTGCAAAACTCACTTTTTAAAAATTCATATATTCATATACTAAATGCATGTAAATAATAAATACAGTCATTATTCAATAATTGTGTATTATTGACATTCTTCCTGGCCATCATAGCATGCATTTTAATACCACTAATTCACATTTAAAGAAATCTGTAAACATGTATAGCTTGGTGCAATCATCTTTCATCGTTGACTTGCAACCGTTCTGCAGAATAATTAAAGACTTTCATTTATGGACTTCAGACGGCGAGTAGCTATGCCTACCCGTAAACGGTAAAGGTCATTGAATGAGAGAACCGATTGTGTTCCTGGTTCGGAGGTAAAAATTTTGAGCTTTTTAGTTTCACGGACAACGTTTATTTGTACATTTCAAAGGGAATGGGGACTACATTCTACATGAAGATAAAGTAAGTAAATATACATATTATATAGACCTATAATATGCTATATTTATACTTGAATAGTACTTGTACTATTCTAGTTTTCAGAACATTGCAAGAAGCTTTCAGTGCAAGCATTTTTTTACATGTCCCTCACGTGAGAGGCATATAAAAAATGCTTGCCTAGAAAAGAAAAGCAGAGAAAGTGAGCGTTCACTTTCTCTACTTTTCTTGCCTTCCTCCAAAACTAAAGATGTCCCTCGGTCGTTTTCAAATTCAATTGGCAAGAATACTATGTGAATATGATTAAAAATTAAATTATTTAGATATTTGCATTCAACTTGCATGAAACAATTAATTCAGCTAAGAAAAATCTTCATTCTCTTTATTTTTCAGTATCATAATTCATAATTCTGACAAGGCGTTTTGAGGTTTCGAATGAGAATAGTAATACTACTATTCTGCTCAATATATAAAGTTTATAGCTACCTTTTCCATAGGAAATGTATCACTTCTATTATTTTTAATAATAATATTTAACTATTATGTCTTCCGTATAGTATACATATACATATACCTTATTTTTGTATCGACAATTAAATTAAAAAGTCTTTACTAAGATTACTTAGATTTGCATTATAGCCTTCAAAGATCTTTCGCCGTTTAAGGCTAAAAATGTCTCTAAGATAATGCCTTAGAATACTATACAGATGACATGTAAGATATAATATATGATTATGTAAGTATACACTGTAATATACACACATTATATCGTATTTTATTATTAGCATAAATGTTACTATATTATAGTTTTTAATGTGCTAATAGTAAAAGGTACAGTAATATATATTTTCAGTAAAATTTCTTACGTGTGGCTATAGTCTATAATCTACATATTATTATTTAGTTGAACTTCATGAAGTTGAACTATTTCTTTTTCTATTCAATTTTCTACGCAATAGGTAGTATACACATCATACATGAGTTTCATTCCATAATTTTATAACTAGTATTTTTATGATGTATTAATTTTGTATTAGTTTTTGTAGACTTATATTGTTTTGTTGCTGGATTTTGAAATAACTCCAAAAAGAGTATGGCCGGACAGCAGCCAAATACACATCATACAGTATTGAATATCCTTGCGCCATAATGGCATAATGGTCTATACCCGAGACCATTACTGTTATATTTAACTTCGTTTCCAAATCTCCGTAGTTATACTAAAAGATCTGCAGATATTTGAAAATGAGTTATATATACTTCACCACTCAAATAAATGAAAAAAGGAAGTAAATATTCTCGGGTACGTATATCCATACTGTAATTACATAATAATAATACTGCTTTACATCGTTATTGAAAGTGATGTGTACTTACTTATTGTTTCATAAGCGAGTCAGCAGTTATTTTCTCCCTTTCAAGACTTCAAATCCAAGTATATATAACACTTTCACACTTTGGTCCTTCAGCTGGTATTGAATAATAATTTTTTGTTGATTGTATACTTACGCTAGCTTCATTTCAATTTTACCAAGCACACACTTTTATATTTACAAACAATAAGTATCGGTTCAATTTGAACATGACTAAAATAAATACTCAACATTTTAATCGATTGAAAGTTGATAAATTATTGAGCATCATTATTATTAAAATGTGTAACAACAAACAAACTTTCATAAAAAAAGTATCATCAATAAAAGGTTTTTACAGAATCTTTAATTTGCCGTAAAATAAATATTCAATAAACAAACCTATGTATAACAACGATCTTAACGGTAATGACTAAATACATACTCAATTTGAGTGGATCTTTTTTAATTTTCAATTTTTTTACAACTTTGATTTATGTACACACATATGTGTCCGGTTTTGTAAATGAACACTAAGTATTTATGTGCTGTAAAACTTTGCGCATTAATAAAGTTCAACAAACAAACAAACTAAAAATTCAATTCGAACAAGATACTGCAAGATAAAAAACGACTAACGTTGTACTAAATCCATGTAAAACGCACATAAAAGTATCAAAATATGGTGATATATTACATGTTATGAATTAAGTCTCCTTAGAAAAAAATCTGGTCAAAATATCTCATGGCCTTTTGATAGGATTTGTTGGTATAAAATCCTATCAAGTTTCATCAAATTTCGATGAGAATTTTTAAAACTTGCCATGGAAATCTCATCAAAATTTAGCGATATTATCAATTCTCTTGGAATTTTAATGAAATTTGACGAGATTTTAATTCAAGGGACTACCCAAAAATTTAAATTATTTATTTTCTACCATAATAAGGTATAAATGTTTTGGCTTTATAATAAGAGTGTCATTTTTTTCTCTATCTACATTATAACTCTTGTAACAAAATAGATATTATGTAAATAAAAACACAATTTACCTACAAAATAAAGTTGTCCCTAAGTTTTTTCTATGACATTTACCAGTGGAAACCCGAATCTGGTAATTGTTAGAATGTTAGTTAGATGTAATGTTAGAATGTATATTTTTTATGCTATTAAACTTTCTCTAGATAAAAATTAACTAGAACATCACAATTTGAATGTGCGTGATCAACACATTTACATTGCAAGCATACCTATTGGAATAATTGTATGTTTACAATTTGTACTGTGTCCTTTGACTTGACACATAACTGACGTAAACTCTCGTTTATTCTGAAATTTCGAATCCACAAATAAAGCAGTTAAGAGTTCCTCTGTTACATACTATGTGCAGATCCTTTTCTACTTATGCGAGCCCCACTGTAGCTCAGTAACATAGTAAGTATTATGCATTAAAACGGAAACTTTGAAAGAGAGATTAAAAGGATAGTTAGATCAATAATTTAGAAAAAAAATGGGTGACTATAATTATCCCAAACTTAAAAAGCTGCCACCAAATAATATAAATCATAAAAAACATTCCCACACGCATGTATGAATAAAACTGCGAAATATTTAGACAGTTGTACAAAAAAAACGTTGTTACTCTAGACTCTAGACACAAAGTGAGGAAAACTGATTAGAAGGTGTTATAACGCACAACGTTCTATTTTTAAGTAACAGAGACAGACTACTGTGCTGTATTTATTAATGATTAAATAAATTGTATATCACATGTATTTTTTAAAAACTGTTTATGCTAAAATATATATAATATATACTACGCTAACTCTAAATATTGTACTCAAATCTCATTTTCTCTTGTCTTTTTTCAATATTAGAGACTTTTTCTGTTTCCCCTCTTTCAATGGAAAATCTTTTCTAGATAAATACATGCATAATAATATTATATTATTATTATACGTGTCTCTTTTAGAATGTACTACTGTACTATGATACAGTACACAAAAGATACTATGCTACAACAGTTGCTTAGTATATAAATATAATTACATACCTACAATTAAGAGAGATCGCCGTAGCTTTGACAAATGGAATCTTCTTTTTTTTGAAACGATTTTTGTTGAAGAAAAATATATCCCTAAAAAATTTAAACTACTATTGTAGCTTTATTTAAAAGACAAACTTAAATTTATACATTGTGATTTCTTGATATTAATGAACGAAAAGAGACATGATGTCTGGTATTTTTCTTTTGCAAAATATATTGTAAATGTTTTGAAATTATATTATATTGATATTATAACTATTTTTCATAATATTTTCTTGCTTTAAATCGACCGCACTCAAAAATCCAACTACATAATAATTCGGGATTGCAAACGGGATATTCAAGTACAGTACTTGCACTTGTAATGTCTACAGAAGTTCATTACAAATTCGTAATTTGGATTTCTTTTAAATGCAGGATCGATTAAAATTGGTACATAGTACAAGGTATCCTTCTACAAGACGTTTGAACATGTTTCACCTACTAATTTTCACCGAATGTATCGAATCGCCAGAGCTGTCTCGGACTTCCCGAGCATTTTTTAAGGACTACATTAAACTTACTATCATTATCCGAATCAAGTGTTAGACATTTACCACTTTTCTTGTTTATTAATTTCAAGTCTGTGTATTCCCATGCATCAACTTGGTGGGTGTTTTCACATTGGACCATTCTCACAACATCTCCAGATCCTAGGGAAGCACATTCATTCTCTCGCCGCAGATGTCCTTTATTAGACAAGTAGAATGTCTGGAAATGACACAAGAAACAAACTTTCAGGTAAATAAGTACATACAACGTACAAACACGAATTTGTTTTGCGTACATAGCATAGCCTTGCTGACGTACCATTTTTTTTCAGTCATTCTAATTTATTTTATCTCATTTTAGTGTCAGCATAATATTGTTTTTTTCTTGGTTTTATCAATATTGTTTTTATGGTCTTTGCCTTTACCTGTGAACTATATAGTTTTTCATGGCAAGGATATACTTGGAGATTGTACTCGTCACTTTCGCTCATTTGCATATTGTCAAAACACTGCTTCGTCGCATCATTTTTTATCTATTAACAAAATCAAAACAAAGTTATGACTTGTAGGTTTTTTTAGCAGTTATAACACAAGATTTGTCGTATTTAAAAGCGGAATGCATGCAAATTAATTGAGTTGAATAAAATTAGCTTTTTGCGTATAATTTCAAAAAAGAAACTTACTTGACCGTAATGTTTGGAGTCGAATTGTAATTGAAATTTTTCCTGGTAAATGTTGTCCAAATACCATTTGAAACTTTTGCACTTTGCTTTCTTTTTAAAACTAATTCTCTTTCCAACATCTCCGAAATCTGCAGTCTTTAACTCCTCCCGATGAGCAAAGAAGAGATCCTTGAAGCAAAACAAATTATTTTTAAACTTAAAGCTAACATTGGCAGCAACATGTCATGAAATGCTCAGAAATTCTATACAAAAAATTGCCCGTTATTCCTTTCATCACAATCACCATAATACTTTAAACTAGGCATTTATTTAATTCTAAATAAACAAAACTTTTGAAGGAACTTACCTTAAATGAATCCATCCATACTACAGCAAGACGAGCTGTAATACGATACGGTTATCAAGATCATATTTTATACTTTAACCTTTCAATTGAATTTATCCTTTTTATATCTTTCATGGCACAAAATAAATTTACCTGTATTTAGCCCATGCGAATCTACGTTGCCTGGAAAAGAGTATGGATGGAAGTTTCTAAATATATGTCCCACGCGTGAGCAAGGAACTATTTCAACGCTAAAAAATAAAAAGGAAAAGGCATAACGTTCATTGTTCATTACATGCTCTCGAAATTTCAGACGTCAAATAAATCATATTATGGGATGGTTATTACATGTAATGCTATTGAGTTACTTACCTTCCACCACACTGCCAGATTCTAAAACTCATTTCAAGATTTTCACCTGAAAAAAATATAATTTTAAATTGTTTGGAATGACAAGTCTCACTATAGGAGCCATTTTTATAGAACATATGGAAAGCATTTTAGAAGAACGCACTTCGTATTTGAAGTCAAATAGCTAGCAGACGACAGTGAAAACGCATATA
>JAQIVE010002913.1:0-18348 GCA_034698285.1 Sminthurinus bimaculatus | reverse complement strand
AACATGCACTCCTTGGGGGAGAAAGCTAATGTTATTTGGACGGTCAACTTTGGTGACCTTGCGGCACCACTAAACATTGTCCGATCGGGATGAAATTTTTTGTGTAGTTTACGGGAACCAAAAGGAACAAAATGACGGGCTAAGCCCTTGGAAAAGTAAACAAAGTTCATCCGTGGACCAGTCTAATATACACATACCTTTAAAAATCTCAACTACGCTTACTACCTACAGCTAATGGAAATGGCAAAATACCTGTTCGTTTTTTTCCTTTTCTTCGACATGTCGTGCATACGTACGTAACGATAATGTACGTATATGACAGTATGTGTATGTGTTTATATTCTTTGCCTTTATAAGAAAATGTAAACATATGTATAATAGACTGTGTATACTGTATACTTTTGCTGAAGAATGTCTTGGGATGCTGCACACTCAGATATAAAATATAAGCACATTATCTCTGCACTTATGTTATGTGTGTTACAGGTAGAAAATATTAGTACATACGTATGCACAATAGTAAGCATACATATGGAAATGGAAGATTTGCAGTAAGAAAAGGTATGCATGCATATAAGAATATTATTATATGTATTGTGTATGTACTGTATACATACATATTGTAACAGGTAGGATAGATAGAGATATATCAACAAAATCATCATCCTGAGTCTAATACTCCTCGTCTTCAGACCCAACTATGTGCTATGTAGGGAGTGTGAATGAGGATATTCATTGATGTTTTTAATTGGGAGACAATTACAATACGAGCAAGTTTGAACAACATGAAGACGGAGCAACTGTAAAGTAAAGTGTCATATAATATAATTGTGAGTGTGTGTAAATTTGTGGTTCCATTTACAAAATTAGACGTGATTATAATAATATTATCAGTTAAAAAAAGTTGGTGGAAAAGTTTTACAGCATTAAGCATACAAAATTTAATGATATTGCACCACAATAGATCATTTTGTGCAGTGTAAGTAGTAAGTACATACGTAACTTGTTTGTGACTTTTGTGATTAACCAAAAACCAGAGGTCAGTATTATTATACTACAGTGACTGGATAAAAATCTTATCATTGTCATAATATTATCGTACAAATAAGTACAATATAATTACCGTAATGATCATAACAGCATGCACAATGCACGGTTTGACAGAAGAATGAATTTCAATTCGGATTTCTCCAGTTCAACGATTCCTACGTGAGTTCATTTATCTTGTTGTGTAAGACAAGACAATCTTTATTGCCCTTGTTCGTCATCTTGTCAGGATTCTGGACAAGCTAATAAATAGTACTTACTAGTATCATTTCCATGTCATTCATGATGGTAACCTGAATATTGAGTGTAAATTCAAACTACTTCCAATTCCGGTCATCTTTCTAAAATAAATGCCGTTTTCAGTATTTACACAGTGTACATATATAGTGATGTTGCAACTTAAAATATATAAACTGTTATCTTTTTTCACGTATTTTCCATCTTTTGAAGATTAAAAGTGTCTCACTTTTCCAGTTTCCACCAGAAAAATATGGAAATAAGAAGAAGTTGGTCGGAAACACTGATCATCAAGGGGGAAAATAAAAATAAAAATCCAAATTTTAGTGAACATTCAAAGTGTACAATACTGAGTTTTGAAAGATAAAAAGTTATTAAAAAATTACTATCAGTATTCGAAATTCGAATGTGTTGCGTGTTTTTTAAGGGGGATGAAGCTTAATGGAGACTGAAAACGCTTTGGAGGTTTTCAGTGTTTTACCCTGAACCCTAAAAATGGATGTGCAACAAAGAAAAGCTTCATGATGCAAATTTTGTCAATGTTGTTTGAATTTTCATCAGTTTTTGGTTAAATCTTGCAAAAAATTCAATTTTAAAAGTGCAGTTTTCTCTCTAATTGGTGTTCACGCGTGTTTGAAAAAATGAGCTCACAAGGAGGGTTCTAATCGAGTTTGAAAAAAATTGTGTGAAAAAAATTGCGTTTGTGTGTACGTCTGTGCATTGTGTACTATAGCAAATACATACAAGCTATAGTGAAGAAAAAAGTTGCCGTCATATTTAGCGTTTAATGAATGAGAAGAAGAAGAAGTGAACGCGGATACGGATCTTGTTATTATATATACATTTGAATTGATTTAATATTATGCGAAAGACGAAGATAGTGATAGGTACCCTTACTACTTTGTATACTGCTCATTTACACACACACAAACACACTCAGAAGTGACGCCTGAATCAAATGAAGTGATATGATATGATAGGAGTTTGGATGAAAAATAATTTGCTATTTTTTCTTGTGTACATTGGATCATCATCATCATCAGCGCCTCCTTGATTCATTCATTCATCGTGATTTTATTAATAATTTCAATTGGATGAAAATAAAAAAAGACTAAAATCAACAAACAGGCCTACTATATATATACTACACATACTACACTGTATAATATAGGTTATAGTGTCTCAAATCACAATCAATCGTCACAATGGACAAGTTTAGACGTACCTCGACGTCTGACGTCATCTCACTATTTTTTCTAGTCATTTTTCTGCTTTCGTGTTCAGGTATGTAATAGTATTGCCACCACACAATGCCTAGTTTTTAGTATACATTTATTATATATTATTGATGCTTGATAGAGCAATGAATATTGATACATGAATAGTTTAACAAAGACATTACATTACACAATGTTTTTAATTTATTCATCTCCTTGTAATATTCAATATTCAACAACAAACAACAACAAGTATTATCAGCTTACCTTTCATTCCATCGCATTATGTATGCAATTTAGCCTTATAACAATACTATTATATAAAAATGCTGTATGTACACTGTACACATGTATTTATAGAATAGTATTAATTGATTTTCACGCCCGTCTCAAATTTCAATGCTGGTAAATTGTACAATATCTATAACTGACGACAGTACAAAGTTGAACCAAAATATTTCTTTTAAATGATGATTTGTGTATATATTTTGACTAAAAATGAAATTTTTATCATATCAATTTCATTCCTTATAAAAGTATTCTAGAGAATCGACCATACCTTTTAAAATCGTAAAATATGTAACTGATGTCAATGATAGCAAATTAAAAACGAGTAGTGCATGAGAATTGGGAATTCAGAAAAACTCTTATGCAAACGTATGCATATGCATGCAATATGAATATCCTGGGGAAGACCCAAAATTCAGAATGTAGAAAGCACTTCAATTCAGAATCAGAATCAGATGGTCATCAAAGTCATCAACAGTCAGTAGCAAAATGAGGAAATAAAGAACTTTAACGACAAATATTAAACGACGTGATAATAACATTAAACATCTCCCAAGTACCCCCGCAATGTCATAACTCTTCGCAATAAAAGTACGAATAAGAGCAGGGAAATCAGATGAACGCCGTTCAGAATTATGTGGAAAAATCCTTCCGTTTCCCCTTTTAAATAAAATTTTTATATTGTGATACTGTAACATAGCTACTGAATAGTATTATATGCATACTTGTGCAGCATTATACGATAATGTAATAATAAAATAAAGAATAGTTAATGTGTAAAGATGTCAGCCTTCCTATTGCATTCCGTATCTTCT
Source organism: Sminthurinus bimaculatus (assembly GCA_034698285.1). Classification (NCBI taxonomy): domain Eukaryota; kingdom Metazoa; phylum Arthropoda; class Collembola; order Symphypleona; family Katiannidae; genus Sminthurinus; species Sminthurinus bimaculatus. The sequence goes on along the minus strand of JAQIVE010002913.1, from coordinate 14,744 downwards.
GTGTTATTGCGTGAGAGGCAGGAAAACTCTCGATTTACATATGAAAGAATTTAGGTAAATGATAATAATTCACAACTTGAGGAAAAAATCATAAAATCTTCCTGTGTTAAAACATTTTCATTCATAATTTGCATGTCTATACATGATGTTGCATGTGAAAGTTTCCATAAAGTCTCGACGCATTATAGTACAATACTAGCTACTAGCTTTGACAGCATTATCAGTTTGTCTTCCTCTGTTAGTCTTCGTTTGAGAGATATGTTTACAAACACGCTTATTTAATGATGGACACATAGTTCACGAGAATCGAACATCTCTTTTATTTTTATGCTTAAGTACATATATCATGTATGTTAAAGCTAAAAATATGCTAACTGAATGAAAAATTATTTAATACAGAGCTGTATTGATGATGAAAACAGATTACATTTTACAATGCATAAAGTCGTAGAGCTAATTGTAAGTTTAACGTTTGGCTAACTGTACAAACCTTTTTTTCAAACTTAAATATGTACCTCTTTTTAAGAATTTAAACTTCAATGTAGTAAGCATTTGCAGGAAGCTAGATAAGCATTTTAAAGCTGACACAAAACTCAGACTTTTTAAAAACTACTCTCTCTCTACGAGTTCTAGGAAGGAAAAAGCGAGTTATGATTACACAAACAGTTACTGTTAGACTGTAGTCTAGGAGGTAAAATTTTAGCAAATCACCACCTGCAATTACGTACATTAAAATGAATGTATCAATGGACAAAAGTTAGCATGAACCTACAACTAGATAATGTAGCTATGATGACTGCGTCATGATGACTGTCACCTTATTTAATCATTAATGTGAAATCTGACTTGAGTATGTGCTTTACTACAAGCTGCTTTCTGCTGTTATAGGATGTAACCAAGTTTTTCCCCAACCACCAGACTTCAATTTTGAAAAGGCAGACTTTAAAATTCTTTAAACAGACTCTTGTTTTAGAAAGAAAACTTTACTTACATGTGAAAAAATCCTTGCTGGAATGCAAAATGTCTGTGATAATACTGTGTACATGCAAACTCATTGCTATTTTCATGATATTTAAAACGGTGTAACATTATTTATATATGCTTCTATTTGTGATTGACAGTGCCAATTGGAAAGTGTCAGTTGGGTCCTCCGCCAACGCTTCAAGTTGATCGAAATTGGAGAGTTCCAGAGGATGAGCCTGTGGGTGAGTCATCTATCCAGCTTTCTCCTTTTCTAGTTCATGGACAAACATTTACAATTTATTGATAGCGTGGAAACTTATTATTCTTCCTTTATCACTATTGATTTTTGTGCTATATTTAATGCATTGTTTAATCGGGTTACTTTCTCTTTGATAATGTGATTATGTGTTTTGATGTTCCATTCTGAAAACCTTTATTTACTTATGTATGTATCATCTTGTCAAATAGGTACGCGCGTGGGTCATGCCCAGGCTAAAGATATCCTCGACGAACATCGCGAACTCAGTTTTGCGATTCAGCCATCCGAACATAATGACTTTTCCGGCTACTTCCGCATAGACCCCAAGACGGGCGCTATCTTCCTGCATCAATCAGTCAAAGGCAAAGTACGTACAAATTGTCTTCCTATCATGTGATCACGCCCAAAAACATGTCTAATACGTGTATAAAGTGTAAATGTGTGTGTACCATAATATAATATAATATAATAGGGTAAATGTATAAGGTACCTGACTAAATACATGTATTGATATACGTACATATATGTATGGATATTTCACTTCCGCTCCCTGCTGTGTATCTCTCTCTCCTTCTATTCGTCTCCGTCTCTGTTAAAATGAGCTCTCAATCAGCCCTACAACCCAGAATCATCCAATCCATTACAGAATTAATTAGACTGGGTGATATGAAATAGTCCATGTACCTAATATGCACATATGTATAGATAAGATGTATAATCTCCAAAAGCTACAGATATAAATTACCCGTCGATTCCCTGTCCCTCCAAAATGGAACTTGAGGAAAAGTATCGATTTTCATTAGATTGAACTGAGGCTCAATTATATATGTATATTAATGTATGACTTGAAGACTATACATACAGAGTTTGATTTGAATAGGTCTGAAAATGGGGGAATTAAAATTGGATGGAATCTCTCTGTCAAAGTTAACTTTTTTGTTGAACGAGAAGTGGAAGGGAAGAGTGCGAATTTTACGAGCGTTCATATTATTCGACTTTCCCAGCTTACCTAAAAGTATGCAAAACACATGCAGGGGACACGTCAGTCAATAACCGCGTACAGTTCGTGTAACTTTTATGCATGAGTTTTATCTTTTACTACCCCTTATCTTTTATCAATATCTTTGCATTATCTTGCAGATTTCTTAGATTGTCGAGATATTTTTAGAAATTCATCATTATAACAGATAAAACGTTGAAGATTTTGCACATTATCAAGGTGTTCGACCTTTAACTTTAAACTTCAAGAATTCTCATTAAAAAAGTTGGACATTGAACATACATACATATTTCAACAAGGATAGACAAATGTTTGAATGTTCGTCAGAGTCAGACTTCAGGTGAATCATTTTCATTTGTTTTCATAGCGTTTTTTTAGTCTGTGAGCTACTTACTGCAACCTTTAGTTGTTAAATGTGTGTATAATATGGTCGAGTTGTTTCAGGTTCATAAATTTTTCTTTGCAGTTTTAAAAAATTCCTACAGCTGATTGTTTTGATTTTGTTCTCGGTTCTATCTTATGTAAACATGAATATACAATATATAAAATATACAAGCTTACAACAAATAACGAACCAAATCAAAATAAACCTCAAACTATTTTTTGAACGTTTCTTTTTTCCGATTATTATTAAGCCATTATTCAAAAGGTATACGCAGTTCAAAGAAACACTCATAACATGTTTATGTTGTGCTATAAAATATGCACAGGTATCAAAATTTTAAGCAGTAGCAGACCTCTTTGTTTCTCTGTTTCATTTTTGTCTCCTTAGAGTACATATTAAGGTACTTCCTCTTTGTCCTTTGCATTACTAATTAGCTATTGTATGAGTATATAGCCGTTCGCTCTTTTCAAGTCAAAATATCTATATATTGACAGGCAGTGTTTCAGAAACGTTTTCTTTACACAGTATACAAAGTTCACCATTCAAAAACTTTTCAATTTTCAATACAATTCAAAGATAAAACAGACATTTCTTCGTATCGTTCCCCAGTCTTTGTGTCACTCTTCACCTTTTCCCATCCCTTTTTCAGTAGTTGAAAACCACAATATCATTTTCAATTTTCACCACTATGGTCACGATGATTCACCACCACTACCAAAAATTCACAACAAACGGACGTAAAACTTGTACTTGTATTCACATCGGTAATATATAAGTGCATATAACTAATGCACGACTCTTTAAAAGTTATATCAAAGAAAAACCGTGAACCTGAGTAGGTAAAAACCAGCGAACCGTAATTTAATAGTAACCTACATCCGCCATATGCCATTTCACAAAACATACATACATACATGTACACAAATGCAAACACAAGATACAGAATACAGATATGTATATTGTATACTATGTATACCAAAGTTTAAATGCATTCCAATATACTCATAATATTTGTACAATATCTTTCAACTTTAGAAGAAAGAGTTACTCTTGCGTTTGTGCTGGTGCTGTATGTTGTATAGCAGTTGAGATTTCAGTATCATATTATTTATATTTTATTTCTATATCTTTCCATCATCAATTCATTTTATATGTAAAATCAACAATATATAATTGTATCCTAGATATATATATATATGTATTTTGGTGCTACTCCCGTTTATTCCTACCTTTTTGCAATAAAGATGAGTCTGACAGCAACCTCAAAGTTTTTCAGCCACATTCTCCTATCTGCGGAGAACACCAGTAGGAATTAAAGAGTTCTTGTGCAGTATGTATAAGGTATATGTACTAGACTACATTTTTAATACCTACCAGGCCATGCAATACCGTATCATATTTTAGATACGATATATTATATTATAGGAACAAATGTTCTATGTTCAGTACATTCGTATGTAGGGAATACCTCAAAGAAAAGTACGACATGTAATATATAATACATACAAATATCTATGTATGTATGTGTATACGTTTAGAGAGACAACTAAAGCGAGAAAAAGAAGAAGAAGAACATAAACTACAACTACTGTTAAGTTAAACACAAGACGGAGCACAGAAAACAGAGAGACAGATGAAAGTTATGTGTGTGTGTGTCCCGTATCAAACCCTATCACTTTGTCATATCTTTATCCTTACGCTCCAACTATTACAATGACAACGACGAAAATTCCCTTTACTTTGCCTCTTGTAATACTTTTTTCCCTTCTCGTTTCAACCGAGAGTACAATGTTCAGAGAGAAACTCCAAAAACTCCAGAATTCTATAGCCAATCACTGGAACAAGAATTGCTACATTATCCACTGGGCAGTTCAGTCTCAGTTTTCTTTCTCTATGCCATGTCAATGCGTATTCTTTATGCTGTGTCTTGTATCTTGTATCATATTGTTTGCTGAATGTTGACAAATGTGGATGAGAAGTTCAGGGGATCGAAAAAATAAAGAAATATAATGTACAATGCACACAGGTACTATTTTTGATGATGATGATGATGCTTTCGATTTCTATTTGATTCGGGACTCATTTTGCCAGTGCTCGGAGGTGTCACATTCATATCACACACACAAAACTAATTACAGTCGGACAACAACGCAGCAAGGCGTGTAGATCTTACTGTACACTGGATAGTGGAACGTAAAAAAGGAAAATATCCTGGTCGAATTATTCTATTACATTGTGATATATTATAGTACACACACATATTTATTTTGATATTGGTATAAATAAATGATATGATATAAATAATGCTTGCATGTGCGTCGTATAAGAAGAGAATATGATTTTAATACATTCTTTTGGTCTGGGTGCATGAATTTGCAGCGTGGACAACAAGGTTACCTCTACGTTTCGGTACGGGCAGTGTCCAAAGACGACGATGAGGAGTCACCGTCGATTCCAGCGAGGATCGAAGTCCGTATACAAATTGACCCGCCTATAGGAGAAGCCTCTTCCGGACCTCACCAAGGACATGGGAACGTTATCAGCCGGCCACCCTCCTTTCATCCGCACTCAATCGTAAGCTTCAATTCACAATCACAATTCACCATGTATTCATGTAGCACAAACACATATAACAAAACACATGGCCAAATTTTATCCACGCTGACAGAAACAATTGGGTTTTTCCTGACTGTGTACAATGTACATATTTGTCTGCGTCTCCGTCTCCACTCTCAACTTTCCCTGTTTTCCTGTGTAAAAATACAATACATTATGGATTATTTATTATGTTTGAAAAAAACTGTCAAAAAAAGGAGAACTAGCTAACGCATTTTCAATAAAATTCCAGGAAAAATAATAATATTTATAATGTGGGGCAGTACTGTATTTATTAGAGACGGAGATGTTTTCATGATTGACAAATGTATTCAAAAATATTATTTGATTTTGCGTTTGTAGTTCTACTGTATTATGTAAATAAAAAAAATCAAGTCACAATTTTGTAGTCGTCAAAGGCTGTTCTAAGAATCACACAATTGACAAACATATTTACAAGTCACAGAGCAGAACATAAATTCTCCGATCTCCGACTTCCTGCACAAAATTTTTACACAATTGAGACAGTATTTTTTGCTATGCATCAAAAAGCATTATTTTGTTTGTATTCGATGGAAAATTAAACGAATGTTTTGAAAAAATATTGTATAGGTGCCTCCAATCATATCTTATCCACCACCCGGCTCGCTGCCACCCCTCCCACCACCGGAAAATTTCCCCAAAATTCCCCTTCCAACGTCAACGTCATCCGCTCCCATTTTCAATAGTTCAAACAAAAAGAATTCAAGTTCCACGGAATCACAGGGGTCTAAGTCGTCAGTTGCCAGTAGTAACAATAACAAGAATAACACTAATACTTTTACTTCGAAAACAACGCCACGGCCATCACCAACTTCCACGCTCAGAACGACGACAAAGTTGACAACAATAATAAACAATGATGAGCATAATGGAAATACTCTGTACGACCTCAACCAAAATAACAACAGTAGGGTGCCAGTGGTGGCTGGAGTCAAGCCGCTGAATGTGGAAACCGACAATGGATCCACTTATTTGGAGGAAGGAGACAGCAACTCCATCGGTGAAAACTCTATTGTCGCCAAAGGAAATGTGGGAGAAACGGGAGCGGCCAAAGTGGACAACAAGCCCCAAGATAATAGTCATACAGTTGCTTTAGTTACAGTAATTCCCATTGTGGTTCTCTTTGGAATTGTCCCAATCGTACTGGCAATTCTCTGGCTGTTGAAGAAGAGAAGTAACAAGGTGAAAAAGAGGCCCACAAAGGAAATTGTAAGAAATTTTAACACCAACAATGTATATATATATTCTGAAAATGTGTTTCCGAATTTAGTAGTCTTGCGACTAGTTAACCTGTACTGTTCAATTATGTATAAAAGGTTACATAATTTGTCTTTTTGGACTAAAGTGTGGCTGTAATTTTTTGTACAGAGAAAGGAGTCGGCAATCACGACAGCAAGTAGCAGTGTGACAATGAGCGGTGAGGGAGAGTCTCCCAGTGCCTTGACTCACTGGGTGGGTAAACGAGCCCAGTCAAATCGCTATGAATCTTGGGATCCTGATGCAGTCCCAACCCAGGTATGATAGATAATGCAAAGAGGATGACATAAATAAGAAATTTAAGTAGCATTATGACTCTTAATTCACTGCTGATTTACGGTAGAAAAATTGAAATCTACAGAAAAGTGGAAAAAAATCGACTAGTTATTTGTGTGATCCTGTTTTCATTCGAGTCTTTTTATTTCAATACAATTTCTCCTCGTTTACCTTTTTATTTGTGTCCTTTGAAGCTAAACATTTAACATTTTATCAAGTCCAAAAAGACTCGTTGTCAGAACACGTCAGAACCGTACGGTTTTTTGTCCAAATAAAGCTGAAGAGCAATGAAGTGAACTGAATTGAGCATTCAAGTATCTGTCGAAATTGAAATATCAAAACATAGTAATGTACAAGACTACAATACATCCGTGTTTTACCGTGAAACGTACATGGAAGTACATACATAGTATGAGCACGACAATTTCAGCTGATATGCATGTGTGTATGCTTCTACGTAAATTGTGAATATTTATGACTACCTCAATGTTTCTACTTTCTGCTCAGATTTCATCTTTTATTACCTACTTCAGTTCCTAGAAAATATCCTAGATCCAAAGGTTTACTTACATACGTACCTGTATTTCTCAATATGAAAGTTTCAAATATTTCCCGAGATTTCCATTTCCTTTCCTAGATACTGCGTATATCCCTATTTTGACTCATTTTTCGATTTGAAGTGTATTTTTGAATATATATACGTATTGTTCTATTTGAACTTACAGTTTCTAGTTTATGGTTTTTTTCTTCTTTTATTTTCAATTTAAGACATATACATGTTGTGTGTGTTTTACAACGTATCTCATGTGTGTATTATATTATGATATTGCTCTTTGTGTTGAACAGGTACAAAATCGATGGGAGTTTCCTCGACATCATTTGCAAATAGGCGGCATCCTCGGTATTAAACTTGTTATGTTCAATATTACTAAAAGTTTTATGTATTGCATGCATGTACACACCGTCTATGCAATTTCCTACACTGTACGTTTCCAAATTATGTGTATTCAATCATAAACTAATGTATAAATTCTATGTATAGGTGAAGGATGCTTCGGCCAAGTGTGGAGAGCGGAATTGATCGACAAAAAAAATGGAACGACGACGGTCGCTGTCAAGACGCTCAAGGAAAGCGCTGGAGAACGAGAAAGAGCAGACCTCTTATCCGAGTTAAATGTTATGAAAATGCTGGATCCCCATCCAAACGTCATTAAACTGCTGGGCTGCTGCACGGAAAAAGGTAAAAGCTAATCTTGTGTTAACAGACAGTGTCTCCAGCATTCTCTCCCGTCTTCCTTTCGCCTTCGTTTCCTTTCATACAGAAACGTATAGTTTATTTACCATGTATAACATTGCTGTATGTATAATGTATACATACTAACATTACAACTATTCTATCCCACTAAATTAATAAGCCAGTATGTATATTGGTCTGATGCCAGGGTAGCTGGAGATAGTAGATGATGGAAGTAGCCTCCTCCATTTTATACACACAAAGATAGAAGCATGAGTAAATGCATTAAAAAGTAAAACGTGACGTAAATACATAGGTACATGTCTGCCTATATATGTATATGGATGTTCATAATACGTTTAAAAACACAAGAAAATTTTGAAAAACTCTACGTTATTGTACCAGTCAAGAAGCAGTGTGCATAAAATACATACTGTACAACAGCCTCATTTGCCTTGGATTTTGCTATAAGGTTTTGTCGCACTAAGGTAAAAACAAAAGCAATACGTAGGTTTTAAGAATAAAGAGGTTGGACATGAGAACAGGGGAATTTTTTTGAATTTTTGTTTCAAATTTTCACATTAGCCGGTTATTTCGCTGATTTGGTGCTTACGCAGCAAAACCTGCAAACGGTTCTAAAGGTTCTAAAAGGCTCAGAAAGAATTTTGCGGCAGTTTTTTTCACAAAAGTGCAAATATAAATCAGTTCCTACTCTTAGGAATACATGCTACACTTTATATCAGTATTTATTAATTCTCTGCTTTTTCCCTTTTCCTTCGTGTGCATTTGTGTATGTACATATTTGCATATTTATGTATGTACTATGTACCCTACAAGGGAGTTATCTACGCTCTTTTGCTGCTACAAAAGTCTCCATGTGCAATATCTTAAGTTCTCATTTTATAATCATAATCCTTTTTCCTCCTCCTGGCTCTGGCTTTCTTTGACTCTCTGGTTGCGTAGTGAGTAAGCCATGATTTTCTAGGCTAAATCCTTTTCTCTCCGTCTCTCGGCTCGACTCATTTTCATTTTCATGTCGCTTCCATCCAACTGCCTCTTCCTAGATCTTCAAAAGAAGATATACAAAATATCCTAAATACTCACCGTCCTTTGTCAATCCTCCGCTCAAACTCAATCAGTTTACTAAACCCATTTACCGTGCTTTGTGTCCCATATCTGTGGCGTGTATAGTTTATAAAAATGTATCTATCTATATGAATGCATTTTATCGTGCATATAGTGCTGGTGTATGTATTATCTGCAGTTCTTTCGCAATTCTCCATGTTCCACACGTATGTAAAAGATATATGTGCTTGTCTAAAATTTAGCTTCAACTTTCTACTGTCTTCTATTTTAAATGTAGTTTCAGACTCCAGAGCAGCAAGATACATATATACACGCAGTTTGTAAATAGATGCATAAATGTAGCCTGTCCCAACTTTTCATGTTTGTCTAAAATTCAAAAGTCCACTGGCTAAAGTTTTTTCTTTTAAAATAACGTTTTTACTGCCCCGCGGATACGAATTGATGCAAATTGATTAGGGTTTGAAGACCGCCCTAAAATTTCAAAGGCGAACACTCTAGACTCTAGATTCCTGATGAAATTTACTTAAAAATATAAATTTTAGCCCTTAGAGCTGTTTTGAAAACATAAAAAGTGTAAAATCGGGACAGTCTAATAACTAAGCATATGGTTTGATTCTATATCATTGCATTTACAAATTTTTCAGAGACTCTTTTCCCCTCTATTCTCTGTTGGCTTTTGTTGTTATTGCTTTGAATTTTACTTGGTACTCGGTGAATGCTCTCTCAACGTCCGGACTGACTGCCTGTGACTACTTTTCAATTTCATTTGTAATTTTCCTTTCTTCCCCTTTCCCTTCACTTCTCATTCTTCACTCGCGTTCTTTACTTTACTTTTACTTTGATATATTTTGATTCTTACTCTATCTCTCTCTCTCTATTTCCCTTCTTCTTTACTTCTGTTAACCATATACTTTTAACGTGACTTTTGTACTGTGAAATCCATTATGTAATCACATATTTTATAATTTTTTTGAATTTTTCAGACTCAGGACGAAACATAGATAGATACAATATGAAAAATATTAGCAATATTATTTATACGGAAGAAATGAGAGGATTTCGTTTTCTTTCCCGCGGATAAAAAGCGAGCAAAGCATAAATCTCGTAAAATTCCAGAAATATTATGGAAGGCTATACAGCGGAAGCTGGCACAGATACTTCCTTTTAACGGAAGGCTATCCTTTATCATATGGTTAAGGTATATATGAGAGTGTACGTGGAAAAACAGGTGTTTTGATGGAATACACGGGCAACATTATTATCACTGTCAAAAGGGAAATATTATAGTATGCATTATGCATTGAAGACTGTGTATATTCATACCTATATACATATGCATTTATGTAAGTAAGTAAGTGCGCATATACACACAACTTACATTCTTCATAACTGTACAGTCCAGCGTAGAAAAATGTCTAGGCACTTTGAGTATGAAGAGTAGTTACATGGAGGGAAAAAATGAGACGTAATGCATTTTTAATTCAGATATAGTCGAAGCCGGAGATTTCTTACCAAAGCACTCACATAAATCTTTTGAATCTTTCAGATTCTCAAAGCCAAACAGACTCATGGAACTAGAAAGAAAGTAACATACATGGATACACATGCACATACTATGTATGTATGCATGTTTGTATGTGCATATGCAGTTAAAAATGAAAAACGGAAGATGAGATAGGTAGAAAGAAAGGCATCCTTATGTATATGCATACGTATTCTGTGTATAGAGAATCAGGAATAAGAGGACATAAAAACTAGAGCAGTGGACTAAATCCGTACATAGCACGTATGAATTTAAGAATGTATTGTATGTAGAAGGAAAAAGCATACTTAAGTGATAAAATTGCGCCGGCAGAACTGTTTTTATCCCCGTTGACTTTCTTTTTCTTCTCTCTCCCTTTCTCCCTCTTATTTTTTCTCATAAATTGTCCCTCTTGCATTGTATCCGTATTAAAAAGGCTTGGCCACGAGTTGCCTGAAGATTTCATTCCTTTGTGGGCTTGATTTTTTGAAAGGAAAAATTAATAAAAAAATACCAAAATTGGGCAATGTAAGGGCTTTCTCCAGTTGAATTGCAATTAACTCCTGGTTGAGTGTCAAACCTCTTTATTCCTTCTTTAAAAGCATTTTATTTTTCATCCTTTTTTTCGTCTTTTAATATTTTTTCATATTTCCGTCGACCATAAAAGACTATCTGGTCTCCTCAGACGACGAATTTTAGACATCAAGGTAGATCTTCCGCATTTTACTGGAGAAATATGTAACTTCGGTAATGAAAAAAAACCATTTCATTCTCCATGATGTGTGCCTGATATCAATTTTTATATCACAGTGTCGAGGAGCGCGACATAGCTACCTCTGGTATACCAAGATATTGTATATTAGACATTATACGTACAACATTTGATATGCACATGAGCCAACAAGGCATATACCCAAAAAACATTTCTTAAACTGTCTTTAGGATATATAAGCCATAGAGAGTTTTACGCGTTCGCTTTATAGAGATGCTGAGGAGCTACACATATTATATGCATGTGTTGGTTCATTTCCCATGATTATTTCTTCAACGTCTAAAATAGGAATTTTAGTGTATAACACAGAAAATGTTGCAGTCCTTATGAACTATACATAATATACGATTATGATGCAAATTAATTATAGAAATTAAAAGGCTAGTAGAGATAGTAGGTTACTAAACACAAGCTCAAAATCTTGAATCTAGAGCTAAACGAGCTAAGATCCAAAGGCTTACGCTCAACTTATCTTTGGCCTATACATACTGTCTGTGTAATATGGTAATTATCCTTTGATAGATCATGTAATGTATTATTGCCCAGACTCTTGAGCTACTGGAGGATAATGAGTGACTGATTAAAACAGTGCAAACACGAAAAGTGCAATGGATCCTCTCCTTCTCCTGTACACAATACGCACAGGAGAATATGTACATAATAGTGCCTAGATATGAATAAAGTGCACATTTCACTTGATGATGATGATGTGTGTTGTACTGTATTATTTCGAACAGTTTTTAACAACATTATGATTATACATTTTCAGTGATAAGGCTCACTTCCTTTGTAGTTAGGTTCAATGTATACAGTATACATATACTTGCAGAATTATGTGTACCATGCATATATCCATGTATCTACGTGATACATACACATGAATAATACTTGTATAAAATCGTCTATTGTCTTATGTACTTTTGCAGATCCAATTTTCGTCATCATGGAATATGTGGATATGGGCAAGTTGCAGACGTATTTGAGAGACTCCCGAGCTCATCATTACTATGGCAATCTACATGGAGACAGCTCATCTCTGTCCTCCAAAGATTTGACATCTTTTGCGCACCAAATTGCACGTGGAATGGAGTTTTTGGCTTCAAAGGGGGTAAAAACTTTGTACTATATGCAACCATACAAAAAGATTATTTATACACAGTGTAATAATTGAAATTGCTCATAATGTCCATGTTTTATTGCCTCGTTACAATTACTCGGTTTAAATCTCCAGCGATCATTACGTAGAATATAGAATATGGAGCAGACAAAATATGTATTTACGTATGACGGTTTGGAGTACCAGAACATTCAATGTTTTAAAACTGAATAGAGCAATTAATTAAGTGTGATTTATTAATTTTTCAGATAATTCATAGAGATCTTGCTGCACGTAATATTTTAATAGACAAGGACAGAGTTTGCAGAGTGGCTGACTTTGGTTTTGCACGCGATGTGGTTAGTTGTAGTTTTTTAATGCACAGAATCTTGACATCATGCATTTAAAATTTACAAATTTGGAGGACGAAAAATAAATTGCTGTATATTTAATTTTATAGTGCAACGGTCATGTTTATGAGAGAAAGTCCGACGGCCGTCTCCCTATAAGGTATATCATCATGCCTGAAAAGGTTTTGACGTTGAATATTTTATAAATGCTAAATACTAAATAAATATTTTATACTAAAACTTTCCTCCTAATTTTTGCTCCAGATGGATGGCCCCGGAAGCTTTGTACGACAACATTTTTACTGTAAAATCAGACTGCTGGTCATTTGGCGTGTTGATGTGGGGTACGACATATTTTTTATTTCTAAGCCTACCAGCGGTGTATAGTTTTTAAAAGCAAACCGAGTACCGGAATTTTAATCAATATGTTTCTTGTACTTGGTATATTTTAGAAATCGTCACCCTTGGCAGCACCCCTTACCCTGGAATGGCCGCCGGAGAAGTAATGCGAAAAGTCCGAGACGGCTATCGCCTCGAAAAGCCTGAGCATTGTCGTCGAGAATTGTACAATATCATGTTTTATTGTTGGGCCCACAATCCTGACGACCGACCCACTTTCGCCGAGTTGGTCAATTTCCTCCGACACTTACTATTTAGTGAAACGGACTATATTGAATTAGAAAGATTCCCAGACCATGACTACGTAAGGAGTAAAATTTGACCTGTAAACTTTGAAACAAATAACACTTATTTGATTGACAACGAATGGCAAACTTACTTTGATTTATTTTTTACAGTATAATCTCGTCCCTCAACAAAATGACTCTCAAGAACTGTTTGCCTTCCTTCTTGACGGTAACCACGAGGACCCCATCTCGAACAGTAGAGATAGAGGCAAATCCCACATGAGTGGTGTTAGCGGAGAAAAAATATAGTATTGAGGAAATTCTGTAAATTATAACAAAGGGGAAGCATGCACATACTTACTTATATCATCAAATAGACTTTATACACATTATATAATATATATTTGAGAATGATGTATTTATGTTGTAATTAGTTATTGCATTACGTATAGTTATAAACACGCTGTACATATTTTATATCGTGGTTACTAATTTAAAATTGATGTCGGCGAACGAAAAAGGAATATGCAGTGATTTTGTTGAATTTTCGTTGTCTAACAACGTTTCCTTTTAATTTTTTTATGTCCATACGTACTCTTTGGTGTGAAAATGTGCGAATACACCATAAAAATATTCACGAAACATCTCGGTTATTAATGTGACAAGAGTGTTTGTGCTTCACTCAAGTGTGATGTAAGACTTGTTGTAGTAGTAAGTATACATGATAAATAATAATAAGATTTTTATACGTTCATTACTATATACTTTAATGTATCACCTATGATCTAGTACCATGATCATAATTGTTATGCATACGATAACAACTTTGTGTGTGTGTAGAATGTAGCATCGTAATACTTTAGTCACCGTTGATTCAAAGTATTTATCAGATGATAATTAACTATCTAACGTTTTAAAAATATAATATAAACATTATAATGATGAAAATAAAATACACTCATTACAGTTTTGAAAAATTCATGACACACAGAACATAATGGAATTGAAAGATCACAGCTTCTCTCACAACGGCTGTGTTTAGCTAATGCATCAACTTTATTTTGTCATTCGAAACTGTCATTAGGTTGAGCAAAACAAGCATCAAATTATTATTGTTACTAAAAAAGCTTCTTTGATTCCATTACCATCTCCATCCCCATTAGATCATAACCTGAAGGTTTCATTAAAGTTTGACTTTTCGTTCCAGAGAAATACTGCTAACAAAATGATCGGAATTTACTCCTCTCCCATTTACCGCAATGGTAAAGGAGGTACAAGTGC
>JAQIVE010002912.1:0-18349 GCA_034698285.1 Sminthurinus bimaculatus | reverse complement strand
GACAAAATCAAGTCATGTAGAATTTCTTTTACTGTCAAACTCGTAATTGCTAATCATCAGCTAAGTCGACACCATTCACATGGTCTTCGAGACATTAAAAATATTATGCATTACATTTACTCGAATAAATCATTGTATCTCATGTGGTGCTTGATACCAGATATTTATACGCGCAAGCGTTTAAAATTGAAATTTTAAAAAAAACGTAATAATATGATATGTAAAAATGTGTATGATTTGTCGATAGGAAAATAAATAAATTTCAAAAATACCTGGTGTATGGAAACAGACGATACACAAGGTGAATTTTCATGTCGCCCATATCCCATACTTCATTTTAATATACCTAGCATTGTACTCAATTTCGATTCAATTCAGTCCTGGCTAAATCCGATAGGCAACACCAACGATCTGTATAGCACTAGCGCTAAATCCACAAAATTATGACATTATACAATGTCCAGTATTATAAAAATCATGGTAGATCTTTTTATGTAATAAAATATGTATATACATACATAGATTGAACTTGACAGCGCGGCCTTGGTATCAAATCAAAGCAACCGAAAGGAAAGGAAACTCACACGCACTCACAATATTCACTGCTCACATTTACCAATTCAAAATGGGTAAATGGCTATTGAACATGGAGAATTGAATTGAGTTGGGATAAGGTGAGCTGGATCGTGTGGTTAGAGGACATTGGACAATTCGAAGTCCAAGTCGAATTGGAATGCAACTTGTGGGCTTGAGATCAGCTCAACTCAGCTCACTGGGCTGGACTCCACTTTCTCCTTTGAATGGGATTGGAATCGATTCCATTCCTGTTCATTCCATTCCATTTGGATCGAAAGGTATAGAAAGAGAGAACCGCCAAAATAATTTATAGCCCAAAAGTCGAAAGATGAGTTGAGGGAGTACGTCCGTTCAACATTGTAGTAACTAATAATATGCATGATACATACGCGGTAATAAATTGTAGACACCTACAACCTACATATTAGTCATTGAAAGATAACATTACAATATATGCCATCGTCTTGGAAGTAGAACTGGAACTTCATTCGGGTTTGGTTCGTTGTTCCTGGACTCTTTGGCGATTTTCGTGTGTACTATCAACGTAAGTAATTGTGAGTGATATGTATACCTATGGTTGTGACGGTGTGTACTTGTGTCATGTCGTTTCCCCTGACTTGGTTTCGGTCTCGGATTCACCTTTTGGCCTGGTCCACCCTGCTGTTCACTTCTCTGGTCCTCTCTTCTACCCGCCGCCGCTTGTCTATGAATTTGAATTCATGCAAAGTTTTTTTTCTCGCTCCCATTCTCTTCAGTGGGAAAATGTTTTTTTTTTTGAAGGCTTTTCTCATTTTCATTTTACTTTTTCCTTTTCAACCGCTTTTTGTTAATGTACAGTGTGCCTTTCATCCACATGTAGTATACATACATGGCGTGTCATAGCATAGCATACCATACCACATCGTATCCTCAGTTCGTAGTTTTTGGATCGATGACAAGGAGAACTAAAGTAGTAGTCACCTCTATTCGGAGCTTTTGTAATATACTTTTACCTTTTATTTACTATATATACTCACATCTCTTTCTCGTTCACCTTACCTTGCCGTTTAGCTGCAATCTAACTCAACTCCAAACTCCAACTAACTCCAACTTTGCAAGTGGAACTAATATTACCGAGTCGAGAATGAGTATGAGGGATAGAGTGTGAAAAATGAAAGGAAAGGTAAAGAGCAGGTGTACATGTTTTCCAACTCGAACCAAAAGAAGGAGGCTATATGTATTATTATATGTATAGGAGACCCAGAAATTTCCACGAGGTTGATGTTGGATAGCACATAGAAAAATAACGAAGGAAAAATAAAGGAGAGGAAAGAGAGAATCCTGCAGAGAC
The DNA here is from genome assembly GCA_034698285.1 of Sminthurinus bimaculatus. NCBI lineage: Eukaryota > Metazoa > Arthropoda > Collembola > Symphypleona > Katiannidae > Sminthurinus > Sminthurinus bimaculatus. The sequence continues at coordinate 16,443 of JAQIVE010002912.1, read as the reverse complement.
TTATTTGAGAAGGAGACAAAGAGAAAGCAAGAAAGAAAGAGATGGTTTGGAAAATTCATCTAAGATAAAGAGAGAGGAAATGCTGGAATGAGAAGAGTCTGTTGTGTAGAGAGAGAATATGTTTAGAGAATGGAGAAAAGTCGAAAGGAAAAAGATGAAGGAATATAATGAGCCTCATATAATTCATATGGGCTTCATTATATTATGCATTATAATAATATGTAACATGGCTGGATGGTTTGCGAACCTATTTGCCATTTCTGCCATTCTTACGCTTAGCCGTAATGTCAGGATAATAATGTATAAAACGTACATGCATAATACGTATGTATAAATATGGTACAAATGCAAGTACAGCACAGAGTGACTCTCTCTCCCTCTCTCTCTTTCTATGCAGCTTTTCTCCTCCTCCTCCTTGATTTACCTTTTACCGAGATTCATTCATATATTTATATCCATTAATGGTAGGAGTGAGCAAGTGAGTATATTATACATATTATATTTTACTTTTACATACTCTCAGCCATGCACTCGGTAGCCTCGATAGCTGAGCGATAGCGATGGGGAAAGCAGCAGAGTATCTTTTCGCGGAAGCTGTATCTTCTACTCCGTGAGATAAGGGCGATGACTACCTTTACTCTCTCTCTTCTCTGTATTTGTATTCGACTACTTGAGGAAGAGCGAGAGAGAGAGAGAGAGAGCATCGTCTCATGTATTTGATCAGAAAGATATCGATCTCTCCTTTCTTTAGTCTCTCACGATGTACATATGTATGCTATGGTTTGGTATGGTGGTATGTGTGTGTGTGTGTGTATGTTTGCTTGCTTTTGCTTGTACTCATAATACTTGAATCTCGAGTTGATTCGAGTCGTGTGGATGTGGATGATAATGCCAATGCTAATGGGAATGGGAGAGGAAGAGAGCCGATAGTCGATGGGAATGAATGAAGGAAAAATAGGAAAGTTTTACGGGTGTGTGTATACATATTTTTCATATACAGGATATTTACTTGTATTTGCGTGTGTATATATATTGCACTTGGGATTTTTTATATGACTTGGATCTCGAGAACGAGATGGAACCTAAAATGTTGATGTTAGATGTTCGTTGGAGTTGGTCTGTCGCTCAAGTCAAGTATGTAGAAAATGGAGGTATTTATATTTTTCATATACACATATTGTAAGATGTATATTTTCATATGCACACGTGCGTTCCAACTTGGAGAGAGAGAGAGAGAGAGAAACTATATTTATATTTATGTGTGGGTTGATTTCTTTCTTCTCTTGCTTTCGTTTTTTTTCTAGAATTTGAATCAGAATTTGAGTTTTTAGCAAATGGTAAAGGGAAAAGATGGAATTTACAAGAGAGGATTTGTCTAGAAAAATGCATGGGATGTGCAGAGAGGTTCGTGTGTGGGGTATTTGCGAATGCTTCGAGTATATGTTCGCAATGTGTATGATGCAGATATACAGATACCAAAATGTGAACTTGTCCCGTTTTGTACATTATATGGATTGTATTTACTCTATTTTTCCTTTTTTCAAGAGTTTTTTTAAAACTTGAACAATGAGAACATCATGTCACAAGATGACGATGATGATGATGATAATGATGATAAAAATGATGGGAAATCTGAGTTTATTTATTTTCATATGATAAAAAGAACAAGCAGAGCTAGCAATGGAGGGTTTAGCATTAAAGATGAAAAAACTGAAGTTATTTATTTTTATTTGTAATATTTTTTTATACAATATCATACTTACTTTATTATTACTCTGTTTATTTTTTTAAAAGCATCTTCTATTATACTGACAAACTAGATGGGGAATTTGAACAAGATGAGTGCCTTCAATTTCTTGTGTATATGTATACACGTGTAATATAGCGACATGAAATGATTCCAGTTCTCTGGAACTGAGAATGATGATTGAAGTCTTGTTATGTAAAGTGCAAATTTTTTTTGAGTGGGAATAAGAATAAGAATCAAACTCAAAATCGAAGGCTTTGGGGATTGGAATTAATTGAGTAAATATGTTTACCCTTCTTCTTCTTCTTCCCATACTTTATAAATATAGCCTAAGGTTCGTGATTCATGCTTAGTCGTTGGCAATTTTTAATGGTCGCTGTTTGCCTAATACTTTTTAAAATGTATCAATATATGTGTATCATGTTTTTGTGGGATGCTACAAAATTAAAAGACAAATATTGGCACAATGTGTTTTAAATGTCAAATGTTAGATAGGTAGATGGATGGATAAATTTATGAATAGATGATAAAGAAGAGGAAGAAAAAAGAGTACAGAGTATACATATGAAGACAGATCACGTCGTGTCGAGTCATATCATATTGGATCGTATACACTGTATGTTATGGTATCGTGACTGGAATCAAATTTCAACCAGCTCAAGTATTTTTGTGCGTATTTTTTAGGTACTTTTTTGCTTGAAATAGTTTCAAGAGAGAACTGTTGATATTATTTTGTTTGAACTTCCAACTTGAATGCGAGCTTGCATTTGAATTTAAATTTTGATGCTGGATGCTGGATACAAAAATTCTGGCTGCTTAAAGAAATAAAAAAAACTAAAAGTAGGAGAAAGGAAAGTAGTACAGAAAAGAAGAAAGTATAGATTCGTGGGAAAATGTGAAGGAGAAACTTTGAACTCAGTTGAATTGAGCTGAGCTGAGTGAATGTGAATATTTATGAGGAGAAATTGAAAGCAAAAATAAAATCTATACGATGCAGTATAAGTACATACTTTGTACATATATGATGTAAAGACTGTCTGCTCTGTGATAAATAATGTACGTGCAATATCCATTATGAATGTACCCAAGTATGTGTACTCTCTGTCTTTCATTAAATGGTGATCCAAAATTTACTTTCGCCATCTATTAACATGGAGGAAGTAAAATTTGGATCACCATTTAATAAAAGACAGAGAGTAGTGTAGTGTATTTTCAAAATTGTGATGCTATGTGCCCATACTTCTCTCTTTAACCCCTTTCGATTTTTCCAAGTAGAAAGACATGACAAATTGTCCTGAATTAATTTGCCTCTTTCATTTCATCATCCTTTCCTCTCTGTTTGCTCGTTTAATTTATAGGGGAATGGTAGTGAAATGAGTCGTGTCATGCAATATATGCAGTTGGATTTTGAATCTTGATTTTTTCAGTTTTGAAATTTTGTTTCAGTACCCAAGCTTTCACCTATAGTTGATTTTTAGCTATAATTATCCTGTCTTGTTCTATTACCACATCAACATTTTTGCATCTTTTCTTCTGGCGTATATGCAAATTATTGCAAGTCATCACTTTCACTTGCCACTCATGAAAAGTATAATATGCATTCAATTTGTGGATTATTCTTGTCTGCGCTCTAATTGTAGATGTAACAAAGTTATTGTACAGATTCTTAATGATGATGCCAAAGTATGTATTTGCTCATATCATACGCACGTTGTGTATTTTTTAAGCAGTAATAATAATAATAAAACCTGCCATGCTTCCTTCAAAATTTTCAAAGACAGATTGCTAAACTATTTTGCATAAAAGTATGAGATTCGCCTAGATGTCGGCTTATACTTGGACTTAGACGTGATATCATGAGAAAAGAGATTTGTTGGATTTGGATTTCGGTGCGGGGTTTTTTTATTTTTGCTCTATAATTTTTTCTCTCGGATGCAGATTTGTGATGCATATGCTTTGGCTTACTTTTTTAGTATAATAAGCGAAAAATTCCCACTATTATATGTCGTTATCTTCATCATCGCTTTCTTTTTCTTGTACTTTTACTTTTCTCCGTCGTCATCATAGTCATGATCATGATGATAAGCATCTTCTTGTGCCTGGCGTCTGTTCCAAATTCTCTACTATAAGAAAGAATAAAAATTCCTTGTGTTGTATGTATAGCTGTGAGAAAATGAAGAAAATGACGAGGAAAGAATGAAAGAGTGAAGGCATGTGTGCGTATATTTTGTAATATGGGTCTTAATATGGCTGCAGGGTGAAATTCAATATTAGACGTAGCAGTTTGAGCATGGAGCACAATACAGCGTATATATATATACCTATATGCAACTGCAAACCTTTACTATACACAGACATGTTTAGACAGGGACAGTATATGTATGTACCTATGTGTATATACTCGGGTCACATCATATTGTACCATTATATCTGGTTTTCTCCATCTGTATCAAGAAACGTACAATGTAAATATGTACGTATATGTACATACAGTTTATTGTTCAGTTCCCTTACCTAATTGACGGAGGGGTAGAGACAGAAAGAAAGAATGAAAGAAAGTAAGTAAGTAAGAGAGGTCTAGAAATTCCCGTATTTATTTCCCACATTTTCCAAGAAGTCTTCGAAACAAGCGAAAGTAAATGTGAAAGTGAAAGTCAAACACAGTTTGAGCTTGAGCTTTTCGGTTAGTCTAGCATGGTATGTATGTATGTATGGATGGCTTGGTACGGTTAAGTTTAGTTTGCCTTGACTCGACTTAACATGACTTGGCATGGTTTGGCTTGGCTGGGCTTAAAGTCGGCTCCTTTTCTCCCTGCTCGCTACAGGATTATCTTGTAAATTTTATGGATTTCATGCTCGGATTAGTGCAAGTTCAAAGCTCAGGGTGAAACGGATATTAAGGACAGAGCAAGAGGGAAACTGTGTACTGTGTACAATGCGTTCATGTATATGATGTGGGAATGAAAGGAGGGACGGAGCAAGTGAAAGCACAAGTTTTTCACTAAGCAAAGAATAAAATGGATACATATATTTATACATTTATTTATCTATACACAGTTGTCAAACAAAATATTGAGAATTGTGACTTTATTGTTAGAAAAAGTTGCCCAAACCGTGTAATGCAGGTTTGAACCCGGCAGTCATGGAATTATTATTATTACGTCTACATAGTTGGAAGGCTTAACATTGAATAGGAGTTCAGTTACACTATAAGTTTGTAGAATAATATATTATTACCTACTTTTTTTCAAAAATCTGATAATCAAATAAAAAATTTTGAATTCTTAAAAAAATATACGTGCATTCGGTATATGTATAGTGTTCAGTTGAAATGCGACTTATATTCCGAGCCTATAATTATAATACTGTGGGAAAATGAGAATTCATAGCACATTAAACATATTTGTAGTTATATTGTGCATATATATACGTATACACACGTAACTGGACGGTGGATTGATTAAAAAATTCTCGTTCTTATTCCCTGCTTGTCCCATAGGAGTCTATGCTGCCATTATATCATTCTGTTCTTATTCTTAGAGTTAAGGGTGAATATGTATGCATCTTGCATGTATGTATGTAGTATGTACTATGTACAGATAAAGGTGTACGTTTTAGTATAGTACGTAGAGAGTGGCTTGGTGTATCCATTGAATTGCTTTTATTTATGTGCCTTTTTCTTTGTTCGAGAATATATTATAGGTTCCTTTTGTCGTTTGTCATTTTCATTTTGTTCGTGCTGGGGATTTAGAGGTTTTTCCCTCGTTTCTCTTACCTGTTTTCATTCTTTTTTGTGGAGGAATATATACATCGGAAGGGGAGGAGTTATGCTTGGAAATTATTGAATATCAAATATATTGCGCTGCTGCAACTGTGAAAGTAGCAGGGAGTAGAAAAAGAAGAAGGGAGAAAGTAAAGTATAATCAATGAGATGGTCTGAACGCTGAAGTGGAATAAAATCGAATTTCTTTCACGGGAAAAATAAGAGAGAGAGAGAGAGAGAGAAGAAGGACCAAAAAGTTTTTTAGGTCGACTATTAATGTCGAATATATAAGAGGGAATAAAAGAAAGAGGCGAGGTATGGAGGAAGAAGAGTCTCGAAGATATAATAAATAATACAATGTGATTATGCAATGTGTAACTAGTAACAACTATATGTATAATATATATATGTAGACACTTTCACCGGGAGAAATTGTCATATTATTATAAAGAATAAAGAAATATCTTCTTCTTGTTCTCCTTGACAGTCCCAAAATTACCTAGTCTACTTATGTACATCAATTCGTAAATATGTAGGGGGGTGTGGGGTAAAAAAAAGGGCCTTCAAACTTATACTCAAACAGAGGGAAAATTACAAAGTCAAGACTTTGCTTCAAGCGTCCCTAAATTTTGCTCATTGTTCGAATTTCAAATTGTCAAAGTCTTACTTACTAGCGTTCGGTTCATCTTACTTTTAAAGTCGTCACCTTATAGAGTTTGTGTACAATATACATACGAGTTAGTTTCACCTTTTCACTGCTTATTGTTTTCCTGCAGTCGGACGACTTACTTTTTATTCATACATAAATGAAAGGTTTCTAGAAAATTTCTGTTTTTGTTGCACAAGAGCTGAAAACTTTTCAAAATGCGGTAAAGATGCAGAGAGAGAAAAAACTTCAAATGGAATTCGTACATGGGATGAGAATGAATGTAAAATTTCGAAACTGTTTGAAATCAAACCTGTAATAGTTTATTAACGTGGTTTTGTTCTTATTGTTGTTTTGCAGGAGCAAATGCAAGGGGTGATTGATGCCATGTTCGAGAGAAAAGTGACCAAAGGAGAATTCGTTATTAAACAGGGAGAAGACGGAGATAACTTCTACGTCATTGCATCGTAAATTAAACATACTATTTTTACTCATGCATTACACATGATTATTATTAATTATAAGAACTGATTGCTAATGTTTAACCCTGAATAAGAAAGATTGTTTGTTTTTAAGCTGCAAAACGTTTTTATTTTTATTTTAATCTGGTTTTACTATGTTTCTCTTGTTATAGAGGGAAATACAAGGTGTATGTGAAGATTGATGGAGAGGCAGCTCCAAGAGCAGTTGGCGGTTATGATGGAACTGGAAGTTTTGGAGAATTAGCTTTGTTGTACAATATGCCCAGAGCTGCATCAGTGCAGGGTAAAAATCTTGTTTTTCTTGAAATCAAACATGTTTTAATAAACTTTTTATTGTAATGTGTCCTATAATATTTGTTATTGCAGGATGAAAAATAGGAGGTTAATAGAGGTTTTTAAAATCAAATAATTAATAAGTATTTTGAATTTATTTTAGCCGAAACGGATGGGTCTCTCTGGGCAATGGATAGGCAAACTTTCCGCCGAATTGTACTCAAGAATGCCTTTAAGAAGCGACAGATGTATGAGAAGCTCATTGACTCTGTTCCCATGCTTAAATCACTCGAGGTCTGTATTAATTTTATCTTGTTTTGTTCCAACTTATTATGATTGTTTTGAAAGTATAATTTCATCTTTTCACTTACATATAAGACAATTGTGTGTACAGATTACACCTCAAGCTTTTTTATGTTGCTGTTGACTTTTTAACTCCAATTAAGTTGTATATCGAAATTACATACATGTGCTGCTGGTGAAATCTGTACCATGAGTATGTAATGTCGTTATTTTGTCAATGAGCATAAAAATGAATTGAAAATTGTATTAATTATTAATTTTGACCGTTTTTTATTTTCCCAAAATTTTCAAAACAGCCATATGAACGTATGAACTTAGCCGGTAAGTCCACCATTAATTTATTAAACTGTTGTATAAGCGCTAGATTAATATTAAAGAAATAATAATCAAACGGAAGAATTTTTATTTTCTATTATCACTGCGTGAAAATATTTGTCTTTAAAATGCCTGCGTTGTTTAGTCTTTTTTGTACGGTTAACTCCTGCCGTAAAGCTCGCAATGAGTAGCTCTAAATTTTGACTTTCTTTTCACGAGGTACTCAAAGGTTTAGGCGGATAAGAATCTGAACAAAATTTTGTGTTTATCCAAATAACAGCCCTTAACTTTTTGAATGGGATTTCAATTTTCAATTTCTAACCTGTTGATTATAAAGAAATGGGACGAAGAGGAAGTCACAAGGCGAAAGTAAAGATAAACGGTGTTGAAGTGAAAATACACAAATCAACTCAACACTTTTCCAACATCGATAGCGATTTTATGATCTTCTTAATGTAATGGTCATAGTATCATATGCCAAATAACTAGATGAATTAATGTGTTTAATATTTTAATTACAGACGCTCTGGTACCTCGCTCGTACTCTGCTGGTGAACAAATCATTAAACAGGGTGATGCAGCCGACGGAATGTACTTTGTAGAAGATGGAACAGTCCGAATTGTAAAAGTTGACCACAATGGTGTTGAGAAAGAGCTGAATAGAGCCTCCAAGGGTATATTATATAATTAGAAACACAATTTGCAAAGATTTCACTGAAAGAATTATTACTTACTATCTTTTGTATTATCAAGCTGTAACTTTGAAATATAATTCTAATAAATAATACTGCTTATTTTTTGTTGTAGGCGGGTACTTTGGAGAATTGGCCCTGCTGACAAAGAAACCTCGTGCAGCGACGGTGTACGCGGAGGTACGTGGGGAATATATTATAGCATATAATTATGTAAATGTACCTATAATGTTGTTGTTATTTCGGTTTTTATATGGTTATGATTTATGTTTATTATTTCATCTTTTTCTTCACAGGGAAACGTCAAGCTTGCATTTTTGGACGTGGACGCTTTTGAACGTTTATTGGGACCTTGTATGTCCATCATGCAGAGGAATGCAGAGGGTTACGAGGCGCAATTAGTAAAAATATTCGGCTCAAAAGCAGCAATCACCGATATTCGGTAAGGATGTGTCCAAACGCCAAGAAAGAAGCAAAAATCTTAATATTGTACAGCAGAGAACCGGATTCAATTTTCAAATTAAATCACTTATATATTCCACTGACTTAACTCTTTGTACAGATAAGGCAAAAGTTATAAAGATTATCAAATCAATCCTCTTTTTCTATCTCATGAGAATTACAAAATCCAAAGAATATTCCTCCTTCCCAAAAGGTATAAAGTATCATGTAAGTATATTGAAATGTTGAGGAAAACCAAGAAAGATAGGACAGGCGAAAACAACTATAACAAACAGCTATTTTTATTTCTTTCGCATACACTATTGTTTTTTTTCCTATGCTGTTTCTCCTCCTCATCCTTGTGAACTTAATCCAATTTCTAAATTTCTGTTTAAATCCTGTTACATTGTTTTCACTCAATCAGATAAGTGTATAAAGATCGATAATAAATTACTACTAAACTTTGTGTGAACTCTCCTAATAAAAAAAACATGCAAACGTTCAACACCAATTCAAATTAATATCGTGCGCTCTTCATTTGTTTGTTTTTAGTATTTTGTAAGTATTATACTTACAAAATCAGTGCTACTAGTCTTAATGAATAAATTATACCTTCTGCCTCTCTCTCCCCCATTGTTCTCTCAATCTCTGGAAAAAGTATAAAAATTACATTATATTTTATTACACAAAAGTGAGAACCTGTCGGGAAAGAACTTAAAGCGTAGAACAAAAAATTATATTCACCAAGTATTATTGCAAAACAAATTAAAGTACACACTATATAATATAAAATTGTGTCTACATACATAATATATCTAAATAAATTACCTATATTTAAAATAAATACAATATATATCTTTCGTCTTCTCCGCCCGCACAACAGCAACAAATATTTAATCTAACCCATTTAAAATCAATAGAATCAAATCAATTACCACTACCTTAAAATTCCTCCAACAAAAGTTATACATGCACAAAATTTTGAAGGTAAAGAATAACTACTGACTGCTGTTAAAAAAAGAAAGAGTGAAAGGAAAGATTTTAAATTTTAACTGCAAAAGGACACTATTGATAATGTTGGCAAAAAAACCAAACATAACTAATCTCGAATGACGTGTCATTGCCATAAAACAATATTCTGATAATATGTTATCTATTTACTATATACCTCTATCTATCTACACATTATTCTTAATTAATTAAAACTAAATATTGTGCATAAAATGTATTATCATTGTGAATCGTCGGAAATCATGTGACATTATAAATTATTTAATCGTCACTCATTAATCAAGATTTAAGGAACTAAGATGAAACGTCGTACGTATATATATTATATTATGTTACATTGTTAAAAAATTAATTATTGTATGAATATTATGATAATAAAATATATAATTGACCACAACCATGAGACAGATAAGAGAAATAAGAAATACATATATATTATATTTAAAAATTACTATTATTAAATACTAACATGTGTACATTATCATAAAAGTGAAGATATTCAAATTATATGTATATTGTGTGCAGTGAAAGAAAAAATATCAAGTATTATGTATTATTGGAAATGTATGATGTGAACATTACTATTTCGTAAACAATAACTGCTTAAGAGGACAATTGACTAGGTACATACAATTTTAATTATTATCGTTAAATAAGCTCCTTTATAATACGAATCTACGTAAATACGAGATGATATGCGATAGGTATTATAATTAATCGAGAAAAAATATTAAGTAAACGAATGACGATATACTTAAGCAGATTATCGGTGTATGTACTTTATATGTTAAAATATAAAAGAAAAGCAAGTCTTTATTTAGGTTACTAGTTACTAAGAAAACGTATTCAGTGTTTTGATGGGGTACTGTGGAGTGGCAACACAAAGTCGTGAAAATATGGCTCGTCTTCAATATTTTACGGTGTTATTTTATCTTTGATAATAATAATAATTTTATTATGAACGTTCTTAATTAACCTCTGCCACTGTGGAACTTCAAGATGATGTGGAAAACGATCTCTAGAAAGTCATAACGCGTGCTTATATGTATTTTAATTAAAACATGTATGGAAATAAATAAGGAAACAATAACGACCGGAATATACGACACGTTTGCTTGACTTAAGCCAAGTTAAACATCAAACATATTTACAAGAAATATTATAACGTCCCTAAAGTGAAATACTGTTTTCCTTACCTCTCCTCTCCTTTCTTCTGAATCAGTACCACTAGCTTTTTGTTTCATTCCTTCAATCCATATAGTGTTTGCTTTCAAGAGTGTGTACAATAACGCGTGTGTATTGGTATGTTGATTAAAATTTTTGTTAATTTAGTATGAGTAATTAGTAGTAGTGCTATAATATTGAAGGTGAGAATTAAAATGAAACCGGTACGAAACGATATTGTTGTTTGTGTAAATCAAATGAATGTTATGTAACTCAACATAACACTGAGACATAAAATTAAATCAAAATTAAGTTATTTCTTTGTTCCATCAACTTCCTGGATAATGGCCTGACTTTTGACTATCTTCAGCATTTGTTGAAAGTATAAAAAGGCATGGAGAGCAACAGAAAAGATATTATGCAAAAAAAGGAATCAATATTGTTTTATTTGTACGATTAATATTACAGATAGACTAGTTAACAATATAATGATAGTTAATGTACGACGTAGGACATAGGGATATACTACACAGTAGATAAGCATTAAATATTATACTATATTGTTGTTACTACTAAATATTATTTACTATACAAAGAGAAAAGTAGTAATGGTTTTCAGTTTTCACTTTGTTAACAATGTGTAGGAACAAAAATGAGTTGTGCTTAGTTATTATCAATATTTAGGTTGTTGAGTCGGAGAGTGAAGGTGTGCGTTATGTGAATGATGAAATAATGATTGTGGTACTATATATTAACAAAAACCAAAAGATACACAGCTAATAACGATGATTATGATTATTACTAGCTGAAGGAATAGTTATACTTATATACTATATATGTGGAGATTTTGGATTCTAATTTGTACTTTGTGGTGTGAATTTTTACTATAATAATGATGCTGTATTGATAACATAATCATGACATGAATCCTTGTTGCTAGCTGAACTAATTAGCGTTTTGTCCGAAAAATAACTGTGTTTCAAATAAGTAACCTACCTACAAACAAAAACAGTGATGTTCTGTGAGTGTTTCTGTATATATATTGTATTTGTCGATTACATTATTATTATTACACTTTCACTCAACTAATCGTTACCGTTAATAATTAATAGTGTTATTGCATATTTTTAGTCAAATCTTAATATTTTACCTTTGTATGTGCTGTTATAACTGTTATGGTGTTGTTGTCATTGTCTTCTCACTCCTCACAATCAGTCTCAATTCTCAATCTATCGTCTATCGTTAGATTTTCTTTACATCTCGCCGTTCTTCAAATCTCTGTTGAAAAGGAGGAGAAAAAAATGAAAAAGTGGAAGCTGTTTTTTCTCTCCCAGAATATTATTAAAATTGAAATTCGAGATCTAGATACATATACGATTGGTAATGTCTTATGAAATTACTTATTTGTGTTATATCTTGTTATGATATAGAGAGCCAGACCAGCACTAAATTGGGGACGTTTATGAGGAACTTCTTCTTTGACCTTGACCCATATGACCCTAGAACAATGACGATTGCATGTCTTATAAGATGATGATGCAATTATTTATGAAAATCCAATCCAATATCAATCTATCAAATTCCTCACACACACAGAATCACAGGGGGAAAACGCACACATGCATATTGCTGCTGCAACACCTTTATTCTACTAATATTTTTTTAAGCTTAAAATTTTGTTCTTGTCTAACATCGTCTAAACTCGGGGGGCATTCGGGGCAATTATGAAAAACGTAACTAACAGTACCACAATTTTTTTTTAAATCTATTTTTATCATTTTTGGGTATATATTAATATACCCTTTTAATTACTATTCATGCACATATGATTTGATGATTTCATGTTTTTGATTTTTGAATTGTCAATTTTAATTTGAGTTGATATAATTTTGTTGTTATTATTTTTATTTTCTTTACAGATGGTGGATTTTCTAATTTTTAGATACTGGCCTAAAACCTAAAACATTCTACATGATAATAAAGTATATAATAACAATCGTGATTTACCCTTGTTCCCTTAGAAAAAAATCTGATCAAAAAATCTCATGAGATTTTGACACGATTTTGGTCCAAAATCTTATCAACTTTGATCAAATTTTGATAAGATTTTCATGAATTGTCATGGAATTCGTATCAAAATCTCATCATGGATTGTCAAACTTATAAAATCTCATAAAATTTTCATGAGATTTGATAAGATTTTATTTAAAGGGTCTTAGTTTCCTACAATTCATTTTATTCAACAAAGGTGAGAAGGATGTTGACGATTTGACAGGTCACAAAATCAATGAAAAGCAAGGTGCTTTGTCTCTCAATGTTAAAGATTCCCGCGCGGATCCCCAGCACTCGGACTGATTTGGCAATCTTTTGGATTTCCACGAGCTTTTCTTTCATTTTTCCCCGTGTCATGGTTGTTTTACTATATATCGGATACTTTTTACCTTTGATTTTTCCCTCTTTACATTTGAGGATGCTAGAAGTCGCCTCCACAATCAGATTAATTCTCTCCTGTAGGTCGTTCTCCATGGAAAATGCCCTGCTGAAAATACAGTTGTAGGCCACAAAACCCTGGACAAAAAGCAGGGCTGTAATCACCGTGGCAACAGAGTCCTTTTGAGATATTCGAATCCCTGCGGCCCCTCCCACGATGGCCAAGGAAAGAGCAAAAAGCTTGGCGGCGTACACCGCGTCGGCAAGAAAAAGGTTGAAACAGTTTGTTGACAAACTCTGTCGTCGAATCGACTGAACATTTGTCCACAACTTTTCCGCTACTCTCTCTACATTTTTTGCACCTCTTGAACAACAACAGTGATCGCGAACTCTCTTTAGAACTTGGATCCCTTTGCCGGCGCTTTCCTCCGTCCGAAGAATGAACACCAGGATGATGAAAATCCCGACATAGGCGCTGGTCACAATAAAAATGAGGGTGCCAAGGTCAAGGGTCGCAAGAAAAATGTACAGCGGAATTTTAAAAACGCTCGTTGAACTCCAGGTAAAATAGTTGACCCAAAATGGGAGAAGAACGGGGGAATGCCGGTAACAGTACAAAAAACCCGGGTAACTTAAAACAACCGAGTAGAGGATACCGGGGAGGTAAACAAGGGTGACCTCCCGGAGTGACCTCCTTTTCGGGACCTTCATTTGACCCCAGAATTTCCAGGGATCGGACTCCGTCTTTATTAAGGTTTTCTTTTTCCGGTCAAACCGCCGGATCGTATCGTTGATGACCAAGAGGCCGGTCACAAAGTCCCGGGAAATGGCGCGATAGAATAACCAAAGACAGGGGAGATACAAAGGGAGGAGGGCAAAGGCGGTCATGTCGGTGTAAAAGTCGACGTTTAAATTACCCGGGTCCATGTGCCCGGTGTAGGTCCACCAAACATCGGTAAAGACGGAGAAGGTAAGGCGCAGGGCGAGGAGAAGGGCGCGCACTTTGAAGCGCGACAGTTGCCGACGGCCCTCCTCAGAAGAGAGGTCGTGCTCCAGTCGAATTGTTAGACAGTTTAGTTTGACCGGGAAGAGGTCAAGCCGGGACAACAGGAAAATTGTAAGCATATTGTATTTTAGGTCAGCCAAGGTCAATCGACCGATTTTAATAAGGGGTTGATCAAAATCCTTATTCGAATCTCCCGCACTTTGGTCGTAAGTTTTGAGTTCGGCGGTGAATTTCGCCCATTGCAAATGTTCTGAGATTGACCAAATTGGCGGTTGGTGTTCATGGGCCTCCCCGGCCATAGAATTAGGCTCAAAAGCTGTGCCGGTATTTTCGCCCTCATTTTTGGTAAAATTATTGGGATTTTGGACATTTTTAAAAGGGGCGACTTGAAATTCGTTGGGGTCAAAGAGGACAATCCTCGAGTTCAAAATTGCTTCACTGAGCGCCTGGTACGTTTTTGTGGGCGATGCTTGGCTAACTTGCAATTTTAGCGCGGCGGAGGGAATTTTTGACATTTTTACAACGGTTAATGGTAACAATAAAAAAGGAATCGAAAAAAACTGGCGCTCGCATGCAGGCAACCATTTCTGTTAAAAAATTAGATGGATGGATTAAAAAAGGTTCGAAAGCCACTTTGGCCTTTTGCTTTTAGTACAAAATTGCGTAACGCTCATTTTTCTTAAAACCGTGGAAGCAGAAAAGAAACTTAATTTCCGTGGTGCATTATAGTAAAATCACTTTGTTGAAGCTCGTTACCATTTTTCTCAAATGTAAAATAATTTTTTTTATTGTCAGCCAAATATTAAATGAAAGCTTTCAGTGGAATGAAAACCAAAAACCAGACAATTTAATTTTTGCAAAATGGAAATGTTCGGAAAATTGTACCGAAGGAAAATATAATACCGTATATGTTTGAATAGTACGGCTGCCGTACTATTCAAGTTCTTAGCCATAGAGTATATGTATATGATGTACAATCAAACGGGAAAATCTATGACATGCAGCACTATTCAAACGTGCCGTACAATTCAAACATATACGGTATTTTTCCTTTGTGTGCATACATACCGTAGTTCACCGAATAAATACCCTGGGTATCTACTTACCTGAAAAATTGTACACTCAACAATCATAAAAATTAACTGCAAAAATTATTTGGACGGTCTTAAACCAAAAGTCTACAAAATTTGCAAAATTTTCCTACAAACGTTTATTCAAATAGTTGGTTGGATTTTGACAATTTTCATAGAATGGCTGGCATAAAATAAATACGTAAAATAAGCAAGTACTGAGGAACCTGAAAAAAATTACAATTTTTCTCAAGCATCTCCACACAACCCATTCATATTTGCTCTGTACATACTCTGTGAAGCACAACGACGCGACGCCACTCGTTACCGTCCCTGTGGTATATCCGACAAAATATTGACAAGACGTCTTTCATGAATTCTGTTGCCAAACATCCCATCAAATGCCGTGAGTGGCGTCGAATTACTTATTTATGTAACCCATTCATTCTCGCTCTGTTGTCATTGAAGTACTTCGACGCCACTCATGACTCATGACGTTTACTGCATTGTAAAGAAATCAAGGCAGCATAATAGACGACGTTGATGGTAGTCAACATCCCTGCAAATGCCATGAGTGGCGTCGAAATGCTTCAATGAGTACACAGTGAGAATGGCCGGAATGTGAATATGAATGGGCCATGTGAGGAAAGTTGCAAGTTCTTTGTCGTTCCACAGTACATTGTACAAAAGTTAAATACATAGATACATGAAAATACATATGGATTGAAAATGAAAGCAATCATGTCATCATTTTGACCTTCTGACAAAGAGGTCGGGGATTTTCATTTGAGCAGGAGTCACTGGCCCATCCCATGACACCTGTGTAGAGACAGTTTGACATAGTATCCATCTCCGGTTGACCCTCCATCCAGTCGGTGTAATTGACCTGTCGCATGGTGTCCATCCAGTGGAACTGCGTTTCGTTGCCAAAGTCCGTGCCGTACAGCCAAAAGTATTTGAACGCTACACAAGGTAGTTTTCAAATTTTAGATGACTTGAACAAAAATAGTCGTATTAAATAATTAAAGGACAAGTCCGAATTTGGGCCAAAATTAGAACCTCGTTGAGATGCAAATTTTTTTAAAGCCTATCACTAGGGA
>JAQIVE010002911.1:0-18353 GCA_034698285.1 Sminthurinus bimaculatus | reverse complement strand
GCTAGTCTATATTAACAATGCCTAGTCATTGTTAACAATGACCGATTGTTAACATAGACTACGACATATATAAGAGATTTTTGTTTTTTGCACTTAGGAACTACCTTTACACAAATTGCTTTGAAATCACCCTAGAACTTGGATGTGTCAAGTATCCAGTGGAAAGTGAATTACCTAAATATTGGGACCAAAATAAAGATGCCCTTATTCAATATATGAAACAGGTATCACATCATCACTTTAAGAAAATTCTAACTAAGCTTCGTAATAGCATCGATGCAACCAAGCATCATCCAATTGTTAAAATCAAAGACAATTGTGATCATACTTAATTGAATTAAAAAAATGCATGCATAACAACAGAAACAGTTGATTTTACCAAAAATCCTTTATATTTTAAGGAATTCAAAATTTTATCTACATAAGCCAAGCTATAAGTATGTGTTTTTTAATTCATTAGGTTCACACTGGGGTCAAGGGATTTGTTGTTGATGAGAATCACAACGCAGTAGGTGGGAGTAAAATAATAGTAGAGTCCATCGACCACGTTATTTATGCAGCAGCCCCGGTAGGTGATTACTGGAGACTTCTTGTTCCTGGAGAGTACAAAGTTACAGCTTCTATGAATGGGTGGGTATATCATCATAATATAATTTTTTATAATAATCCGTTCCTTCCTTCTGACTCGCCTAAAATTGGGTTTACATTAAATGTATTGCAGTAAGAATGTCATGTCATTTTCTCCTTTTCTAGCTATAATAACCAGACTCAACATGTAGTTGTAAAGAGAGATGAGCCCGCAACTGTATTAAATTTCACGCTAACTTCTTTGCCCACTCTAATGTGGTCAAAGAAAGAGGACTATGGAATTCTTGCAAATCTTGAATCCCGCATTTTTACTGAAATCGACGATAGTACGTTCGAAGAATTCACAGCTGATAATATAGAAAGTTTTGAACATAGTCACGTAAATGACCTTCATCATTTAACCATCACCGAACAAGTGAGTACTCTTTTTCTCCACACAGGTTGGATGTCTAATATTATATCTATGCAAAAAAGAAACAAATCTAACTGTATTATCTATTATAAAATTTTATTTTATTCCATGGTAAGGTAGTTCGTATTTAATTTGAAGAATCTATATTGATAATTGATATTGTATAAAATACGTCGTATTCAATGGCGTTTCATAGGTTGGCTCCTCAGACGACCATAAAATGCACATTGGGCTGGTTGGCAGTTTTTTGGGACATGCTGGCAATGAATTTTTAATCAGACTTGCTCGTCATATATCTTTTGGTTTGAAACGAAATGATCCGGTCATTATGAAGATCTTAAAGGACGTCAGTCTTCATTTGCTGTTTACGAATGTGGAAGAAAATTGTAAATGAATACCAATTAAAATTTTAAAAACTATTCTTGCTTTTCATTACAAATCAATTTTATGTGTGTGTGTGTGCTTTAATACGCATAATATTATAATAACGATATTATTTGTGATATATTTCTCTCTCCATAGTAGATGGATGTTATGTGGGCACTGCAGATAAAACCAATCGCATAATGAAAAACGCAATGGACTCAGCAGCTGTTGCTTTAAAGTCTATGCATCTTGACCTTCTTGTAAGTATTTCGTCTGGAGGAAAGTACTTGGGGTAAGTGTTAAAATTTTTAGAAATGGTGCACAAATATCTTTTTACAAACTTATGTTCTGATTGTTATCATTATTATAGAAAATTACATTGTTTTATTCCAGTCGTAACTCTCACTTTTGTCTTTTGCTTTATTTTCAACTACAGAGTCCCAACAGTGAGTCAATCAATCCATACAAGTGTGAAAGACCTCTTCAGTCATGTGGGTTCACAGCAGTGCACTGATGCTTCGAATTCCAGGGCTTATTCTCAACTCTCATTCAGTCAAACAAATGAGCTCGATATGGTAATTTCAGACCTTGAATTTGCATATAATTCCCATTTATAGTGGCGATGAATTGTGTAGAAAGCATATTATGTATAACTCATTAGCATTGATGGTATATTGTATTACATTATTATTTTCGTTGTAGGTTTCATTAGGGTTATTTTGCTGTGATTATCCAACTGCACTGGATGTGACGAATGCTTATGTGGAACATTTAAGTCATGTAATTGGGATTCTAAAACTGTCGGCGCAAGGTAACTTTATATAATACACGAATTTTTTTATTCCTACCCAACACAATATATTATTGTAGTGCATAAATTCTATTTTCATTTCATTTGATATTGTATGAAGATTTAATATTTATGGTATGTTATGCAGTTAATTCAACCTTATTGATTTGTAGGTATTCGTGGAAAGGTTTTGGATGAAGCTGGTCATCCTTTGAGAGATTCTATTGTGCATGTAGAAATCGAAGATGGTGGACAGGAAACAGCTAGAATAAGCTTGAATGATGCTTTCTTTTCACATATGCTTCACCCTGGAAAATACACTGTTCATGTACAGTCACCACCTGGGTTTGTGTCCAAGTCTGTGCCTGCTTTAGTTTCACCTTACGCCATGACTGACTTGAAAATAATTCTACAAAAGGGTCAAGATTCAAAATCATCTAGTACTGCGTCGGTTGCAACAAAGGACCGAAAAGATTTCTACTATCCGCGTTTGAGTTTTGAGAATCTTAAAAACCAAAATCAAGACGTTTTGGATATCTATAGGTAACGAAATGTATAAAATATAATAATAGAGATGCAAATGATGTTCAAAATCCAAAATTTCCCCTAAAAGTAATGTCAATGGTCAACCGTATGAACTGTTTCTTTTCTCGGTAGTTTTGAACGGACAAGCGGAGAAATATTGGGTCTAAGAGTTGGCTACCAACATTGGAGAAAGGTGGCTGTAGTTTTCGATTCATTTTCACTTTCACCCCAAGTTCTTCTTGGCTGGACCAAGGGGTATCTGGAATCTGTCAAAGGTCCAAAAGAAAATGGTGTACAATTTAACTTCCTAATGAAAGACGGAAATGGTAATTGAGTTAATTACTAAGATCAATAATGACTATGATTATGGGGATCCTTTCAGTATGGTTTGTCTTAAAAGATATTCATGAAATCAACTAATACAGTGTATTCAATTTTTTTTTAATTTACACACACCAGATACATTGGGCGGCCTAAGTGTCAAAACTGTTGAAAAATGGATTCTGCAGTATCGTTACCCAGTAGTTTTTCATGTTTTTTGCTCTCCAGAAGATCCGAACGAACGATCATCTATTGTAACTCATATGACTGATACTGAAAAAAAAGTACGCTTTTCGACATGAAACATCACGAAATATGCTCGTATTTTAACTCACCGCACAGCATAAATTCCCTATAAATTTTTAATGATGTGTATTTGACGTTATTTTTTTTAACGAATCAGGTATATGAGAAACTCTATGCAGATGCTACAGGGTTCATCCAAGAAGCTGAGAAATTACAACTGGCCTGTACACATATAGAGGGAAAATCTCCATACAGTTTAACGGTAAGTTTTTTGTTGGAAAATGTGCTTGTAATTAATTACTTAATATATTATATATGTTTTTTCGGATGTTGTTTTTAAGGTACATTTCCGAAACCTTTAGAGCCACTCTAGAAACTATTGTATGATTCGGTAATGGGATTTTCATTGCTTATTTTACAGAAATTATTTGAGATGACCAAGACATTTAATATTCCATTAAATATTAAGTGCTGTGCTGAACATGCTTCTAGTGAAACAACATTATTGGAAGTTTTAGAAAATTTGAGTAAACGGCCTGCAGAAGGTGTTCAAGGTAGGAAAAATGATTTAAATCTATTATAATAAATTCATAATCCATAATATATGTTTGCTAGTAAGCTGTATTTTAACTAATTTTTTGAAAATTTTCCCAGGTTTTGTCTTATCCACGCAACATGAACCTTTACAAAATGCTCGAGTCATATTTGGGGCTAATTTAACAACGACTTGGACAGATAGGTCCGTTGAAAAAATTAACTATGGATTTAAAAGTTTAAACTTGGTTTTCTGTACTCCAAATGTATGCATAGTTGCTTCAAATACGATAGATGAATTAGAGTTATTAATTGTACGTGTATTGTTTGTGATATTTAACAGTCTTGGCTATTTTGAGAAGCCTTTACCACAAGGGAAATATCCATTAACAGTCGAGGTATATCCACTTAAAATTTTAGGATTTATGCAATATTTAAAAACAAAAAAATGCAAATTGTGTAGAACTGATAATACCTACAACATATACCTACTATTTTGAAATTACAGGTTACCATGGACGGATATTTTAAGGCCAGCAAATTCGTTAATCTCTCGGATTCTACATATGCCCGTTTACAATTCGCCCTTGAAAAGGATGAAAATGTTTGGGGTTTACCAAGAATGGCGTTTGTTCTTGTTTTAGGTGAGTATCGCATTATTGCTTACGAGTCGCTAGTAACGACGGTGATTATTCTTTATTATATTGAAGATTTTTTGCTTCAATTTTACTTGCTTACTTAAGTACATTAATTTTATCGCATTAAGTTTCTGTTTATTGTACACTGCGAGAAATACTTTAATTTGTTATTGGATTTTTCTACAATGTTCTTCAGCTCTGGTTTGCATGGGAGTAATAGCAGTTTGTTCCTTGGCCGTTGCCTTTTGTCGAAGAAGGGCTGTAAAAAAGACGCCATTGATGAGTTACGGATTTTTCGCAATGAATAATACTCTCGTTTTTGACGAAGAAGATGAACAACTATTCTCTGCTATAAAAGACGAAAGAATAACTGAATACCCTCTGAAAACCCAATCAGATTCTGATACGGATACAGAATCAAACCACGATATTCTAGCAAGTGGAAGTAGACAGTGGACCCGAAATTAGTTGTGTGTCGATCGAATTTCTAATCACTTTTTGCTTTACAATTTATTTGAATTTATTAATACCCGTGCTCAAAATGAGGTTATTTTACTTTGAATTTTTCAATATATTACTCAGCACTTAACATGGTGTATGTGCTCGTTATCACACAAACTACATCACATATAGATATATAGTATAAAATGTTGATTTCCATGTATCTACATCACTCGTACAGTTTTTTAATGGTGATAAATATTTGTATGTTTTAATTGAAAGGTATAAAAAGAATTTTTTTTAAAGCTTATTATCTTTGCATTTATAATATTTCAATATTTTTCAAGTGTGTTTTAAGGTAACATACGTATTTGGATATTATTTACGTAGAAGTAACGGCTTTACATTTGAAGAAACGTGAGACGAAGTCTACAACTAAACTCTTGGCTGTCTATAATAATATTATGATATATCTTCATTCATTAGCTAAGACTAAAAATGAAAGACTGATAGTGTTTGTTTTGAACACGTAATTTATTCTAAGGATAACATAAACTTATAATATTGTTGTTACATGCATACTTTAGCAATAATAAAACAATTTTAAGATTTTGATGACAATATAGTTCAGTTTAGAGTGTAATCTATAATCGGTGTACATATCAAGGTTTTAAATATGGACCAAATTGACATTAGAAATTAACATTGATAGATTTTAGATCCATATGAAGTCAAAACTACTGATATAATATCGCAATATTATTGTAACAATGATGAACCTACATTTTAGATGTATTTAATTAGTGAAATGAAATGTGATGAAATATAATGTAACTGATTAATTGTAACATAATATTATAAAATCTATGTTCATTTGTGCATGAATTTATGCAAGTGCTTTTATGAGTGTTTTTAACTGTCAATTTTTTATGAATAAAATCTACGAAATACATAATATGACGAAAATGAAATGCAAAAACTGGTTGTGAGGGATTTATCATTATTATGCGTATTTGGCACTTGGCACACACCATGAAATTCACGATAATAAACAATAAACTATCATATTATATATTGTTGTTTACTAATTCAGTTGATCGTTTATTCAAATTTAATTGAATTAAATTATACTTTTATAATATTCAAGTTATTATTTTCATTATTCCAGTGTTTTATTTTCTTACTTACGATTAGTTTATCAATAAGTACGCCATAACGTTTTACACTATAATACGTCGATTACATCTAAATAATGTAGTAATTAGTAGAATTGAACTATTTTCATAGTTTCTTTGTAAGAATATGGAGATTTTTTGTGGTACATAATATAACATAGGAAGCGTAAATTGTATTATACACTCAGGATACTTTAAAGACAAAAAAATTAAAAACGAATTGTGAGTATAGTATTTTGTAACATGTATTCTATGCTTTTTGTTTAACAATGGAAAACGCTTCTAGGCACTAAACAAAGTACGTAGTAACTCGGAGAACACAATTTAATTGCTTTAAATCTACTTAATTATTGCAGGGCAGTGCTACAGAGTAAAGCTTAAGGTATGTTCAAAGTGAGTATTTAGTACTCGAATACTTTGTAATTATTATGTATGTATTATGTATATTAATGCACATGACAAAGCGTAAAGAAGAGTTGTTTTGCATCGCAGGAAATATTTCCCTATTTTTGTATCATTATATAAAATTATTCAAGTTTTTTCTGATCCAAGTGATGTTTTTTTTCAGTTCATAATACTTTGTTGACATTCAAATTACAAAATGACGAGTGACGAACGGATTTGCACCCAACGGTCTTAAATTTTTACTACGAGTTCATATCCGTGTTACAACTCTATGAGAATCGAGAACACAGATATGATACGAAGTATTGATACTGAACGCAGGTGGGCTGTTACTTTTAACTTTGCAAAAATAAATAATATATAAATATTATACATTATACAAAACAATATTCCACGTGAAAGATTCATTTCAATATCTAATGTTTATGAGTAAAGAGTAAACGGTAACAGAGTAGCAGGGCATTTTTATTGCCATATAAATTGTGTTGTATATTGAAATAGGAAAATGTATTAGGAAATTTGTAAAACCATTTCAAGTCATAAAACATGACTTTATCATTAAACAGTAGGAACATACATTATTTATGCGCTTCACAAATAAATAATGTATTTGACGTAAGGCTAGGAGATTACAAACACATTGTGTAATAGTTTTATACAGGAACAGAAAATGTTTTACTAAGGAAGAAAATGTCATCTTACAGGATATTGATTATTATACTTAATAATTATTCCCTGACGTGATTTTTTCTAAATAGCCCATTAACATATTTTATAAACATTCTTCTTCCAAGTGGAAAAATTTGTTTTCATTATTTTGTCTTTGAATCAACAAAATAAGAATTCAATCGTTGTAAAATATTGGCACCTAATTTCATGATAGTACCCCATTTGACTCTTACATGAAATTAAAATCAATAGTTCATACAGGGTACAATGGCAAACAAAAAACAAAATTCATAAGGTTTAAGAACTGTTTTAGAAGTACGATGATCTTATTACTGCGCCTTGGAATACCGCGATACGTAATATATATTAAATACAAATATACCGTATCAATATCATTAAATCTAAATTACTATCAACTATAGTTCAAATTGCAAACAGAAAGGAACTGGTAGAAAGAGTTGAAAGAGTTGAAGAAAGTCCTTATGTGACTGTCAGTACTA
Source organism: Sminthurinus bimaculatus (assembly GCA_034698285.1). Classification (NCBI taxonomy): domain Eukaryota; kingdom Metazoa; phylum Arthropoda; class Collembola; order Symphypleona; family Katiannidae; genus Sminthurinus; species Sminthurinus bimaculatus. Next base: position 10,743 of record JAQIVE010002911.1, on the reverse strand, counting down.
GTATTTTAGTTTTAACAAACTACCATTTGTCATCTTTATGAGAATGTAAAAACTGCTCAAAAACCGTTTTTAAAGTTGTAAACACTACACTATAGATTTCTATTGCAGCATGTTACACTCATTTGTACATACTACAAAAACTACTGCTACTGCCATTTAATACTATGTAAAATTCATCAGAAATCTATACACATAGTGCTAACGTAAACTTGTGATATAAGTATATAGTATAGTAAACTTGGTCAACATTATTTGGCAACTTAAGAATCAAACAATAAATTTAGATTAAATTGTTATTACTTGTAAGCACTCTGCCCGATTCAAATTTCATCCGAGTTCATTTTTTGGCGATAGTCCTCCTCAGTGAGGAGGTTATTAATTTGTTTCTCATGATCAGATACTCTGGGGGAAATTATTGCGATGTAACCAAGGTTTTCAGATTTGATAAGCTCCGGATTAGCTACAAGGGCTTCGTTGACTTCCAACAGTTTGGCTACCATACTCGACTTCAAAATATAAGGCTCAGACCGTTCTTCACACGTTATCTATAGTTTTTCGAAAGACAGTAAAGAAATGATTAAATATGGTTTAGGTTTTAATCACATTTTAGTAACATAATATTATTATTAGATAGTATAAACATGTAACACGTAGTACGTTCAAAAATTGTAATTCCACATAGGTAATTATATTGTTCACTTGTACATAGAAAGCTACTAAAAATTATAAAAGGCTAAAACTTACGAAACAAATTGGCGAGGTATTAATCAGCAACTGAGCACCCTTTTTACCTTTCCCCGTCACCCGGTTATTCAGACGATTCAACTGGTCAGTAATCTGAAACGAGTAGTATTTAACTGTTGTCATTGTCACATTGATCATTTATTTACGATGACATAAATGGCGTTAAAAATACCAGATGATGGTTATGGTAAATGAACTTTTTGCTTTGTTACCTGAAAGTTTACAGCTTTCACTGTGAGATTTTTGGAAATTATAGGATGTGTTTTAGCCCTAAAACAAAAGTTATAACAACAGCGTTTGTTAATTATGTGTTTGTAAGTTTTTGGTCTGTAGCTAAATTAATATTGTAGTTTCATAATTTTTTTAATGCTATACATTGGACAAAAAAGTATAATAAAATATAAGATAAAATATTGTTTACTTACAACCTAATGACGCACAATTTATTCGAGTGTATCATAAAAGTGTAATCTCCACCGTCAGGATCACAGATGTAATATTTGGTAAAATACCTGTCTTCTACTGGGCGGTCATCAAATATACCCATGGAAAATTCTTCTAAAATGCTGGGTGCACAAGTAACTGCCATATTGGAGTAATTATTTAGTCTTCGTTCTGTTCCTTTAAGGTTTTCTAGTGGAATGGAGTAAACACGAAAAGAATAAATAATTGTTCATTAGTTTTAATTTTAAATGATAGAAGATAGAAAAAAACAATCTATATTCATATTGATGTCAAGTTAAAATTTGTTGAGAAACCCTTTTACATTTTAAATAAAGATTATTTTTTTTGAAGAACGTTGTACTTACTTTTGTTGAATGAATTTACGACGAGTTACTATTTAACTGTACAACGAACTAATCAGACCCAATCAATGCAACGTCTTTTACTTTTAAATACTTTTTTCGTTCTTTCAAAACACACAGACACACACAAGATGCTTTGACGAAATCGTTCACTATTTGCGTCGACACGGGTAAAATATTCACTAATTATTACTGCTATTGCCGAAATTATCGTTATATTATTACTAGTATTAGTCTATATTTTTACTACTTTCTGCTTCATTCTTCTTTACATAATCGTTAAGCTTCTTAGCGGCAGACTTTTCAAAGTTTGCTTTTCTCCTAGCAAGACGCTAAAAAGCAAAAAAGAACACATACAACAATTATGATTGGTCAATACTTATATCGTATATGTATAAGTATAACGTCAATATAAAGAGACATATTATGTGTGTTAAAAATGTTTTTTATAATCAAATCATGTTTTGCAATTCCTGTTATAATATAGATTTATGTATAGATTATAGATATGTGTTCATATGTACATTTATGCATATTTAACCTCTTTAAAACAAAAAATGAAATGACTTGTTCAGCACTTACTTCTTGCTTCAAACATTTTAGCATAGCAGTATCGATGTCATTGCAAGCCCCCCAAAATTTAGAAAAACGGTTCTAAACCAATCATAAAATACAAGAAACGCTACAGTTAGCATGAAAAAATTAAAAACGTAAAGGTTACTGTAGTCCACTACAAATAGTATGTAGTATATAAATATACATATTTGGTGTGGGTTTTGTTTTTATCAAAATTATATTGCTGCAATAAGTACTTACTTCGTTGTGACACTTTTTAAGCGCCTTGATCAGTTCACTACACTGTGAACTATGTAAATGAGTAGCTAGATCAGTATGCATTCAAGTTTCTTTCCCAGTAATTAGTAGTAGAAATAGCAAGGCGGCCAACTTATTTTTATAGCAAACAAGAACTACAAACTATATTTTAATGTCATTAAGTGAAAAATCCTTCACGTTGTTGAATAGTTGGCAAATCAATAGGAGATGGAGGTGAGGGCTCTCTGTAACGACTTCCGTCACTGGAATATCGAAAAGAACTCGGGGAAGGAGACGAAAGTGTAGCTCTAACGGCAACTAAACGAGATTTTTCTGTTACTTCTCTGGCCAGGTTATGTTGCAAGTGTAAGAGGTCTTCTCTGTCCGAGGAAGATCGACCAGAAGATGTTGATGAATAAGAAGAATGGTAAGAATGATTAGATTTAGATGCTACTGGAGGAGTAGGGGTTGATGTTGGTACGTAGAGACTGGTTGCTGAATTCGAAGATGAGTAGTACGAATGGCGAGATAAACTTGACGATGGACTGAAATGAAAAAATGAAAACCAAACAAGTACATTATAAAATAGCCACCTAATTTATACCAAATTAATTCTAACGCAATTTAATTACAAATCACAATACTTTTTCCTACAATATATTCATACTCTCACATTTGTGTGTTTACCTAAAAAATTTACATGCAATATACTTAATGGAATAATTTGTATTCCGTTGACAGAACGCAAAATGAATAAACTTTAAACACAAGACCGGAAAGAAAATAAATGAAAGAGTTTCAGGCTTTAAATAGCTGTTTTAGACTACCGCACGACTAGCAAAAACTTTTCACTTTTTATGTTTCGCACTGTTTAACACCGGTAAGTATATTATGCTATATTTTGGCTTGTGTACAAATCTAAGCACAAATCTCGTGACAAGCCATGTCCATGTGTAGTACACAATACAAACTGTGTGTGCAATGTATTTACTACCTATTATCATACGATTAATATATTATGGTACTTACGATTAGTACTTGCATTAAAAGCACGTGCATGCATTAACCAAAATAAGCAGGAACCTTATGTGCATTTTGCAATTGCAAATTATTAATAATTTGCATGTAATGCCAGCATTAATTATTTTAGGGAGCATTTAATGTAATAATATTTAGGTGTAAGAGTTTAATTTTCAGCAATTAAAAAAATTATCGTTTTCGCTTTTGTATTTTGTATTGATTCATCCTAAATCGCTACTATTGAAAAATTATGGGCATGTGCGCTTTAAAAAGCCTGCTATTACAATTCCTTCTTTCATTTAGGATTAGGAAACATTTTACCTTATGGCAAAATGGTAGTTCATCATAATAGGTATGTATCATGTATGAAAAAAGACTCCATTACACATATATTAGGCACCAATATCAAGAAGTCTCTTATATTATGTGATCACACGTACACATTTGTATAAGTAATATGTATATGTACAAAATGAAAAATCGGAGTACATACCTAGTATACATATACCTATATTGAATATTGAAGAGCCATAAAAAAGCTATGTAATATCTATAGACGACTATGATCCGGTGACATTCTACAATCTACAACTCAAACCTCTACACATGATTAGTAAACATACACATTACTTGAGTAAAAGTAAATCCTATATCAATACCATTATCCGGACAAAGCAAACAAGGGGGAAACAGGATGAAGACATGCGTAAACTGTAACAACTGATTAAATAATGCATATAGACAGATAATTATTGTGAGATAAATTGAACTTGCGTGACACAAATGCATCACAATATATATAATATAACTGCCTAATATAAAAAGGAAAGTATAAAGAGGGTTGGATTCATTCGATCTGCATCTAAATACATGCTGACTTGCGAGTGAGTAATACCAGCCACCATCGTTACTACTGTAATAGTAAGTTGGGAACTAGTTTCTAGTTGCATCAGTTGCATCGTTTATTTAAAAAATGCAGTGTACACCCAGTATTAGTATATCAATGATTATAATTATTGTGTAACCGCAGTTAAACCTATATTTAACGCATACGTGATTATAAACCCAGTATATATAAAAGGTGCTGTTAACTATATTCATATGCATTATAATATACTGTTAAAAAGTGCTGCCAGTATACACTATACACAACAGACAGACTCAGTTCATGTATTACGCATATAATAAAAAAGGAATGTTACAAAAAGAAGAAGAGCGTGTCAAAGATAAAAATAGAGCTATTCAAGATAATGGGAAAAGAATATGCCTCATATTACATCAAAAGAAGAAAATTAAATAATAAATAATATATTATCCTACAAAAAGAAGGAAGAAAAACGGCACTTACTGTGGCGATGTGGGAGCTGAAACACCAGCCAAAGACCAATCACAATTGGAATTTGAAGTTGTTCGTGTGTTATTCCTATTGAGACGAGAACTTGAAGCTGCTTTCTTTAGGGAGGATGACAAAGGTCGTCTATTGGCACTAGCTGTTTGCCTTAGAGTCACAGGTAAACCTTGTTGATGTTGATGCTGCTGATAATGATGATGATGTTGGTGCTGAGGAGAATGATATTCGTCCCTCCTTCCAGGAAATAATGTTTCAGAAGCACTTAATCCACTGTTACTAATTGCACTTTCACTTCTTCGAGGAGGTTTATTATTACTACCAATACTACTATTATAACCAACGTTATTACTGCTTTGTTTACTAGGATGAGGGAGAACAAAAGGAACTGGACCACAATTTGACTTGGATAACAGTCGACAAATTCTTTCAGCCTTTTGCGAACGCTTCTCTTCTTCTTCGGGGGGCAGTTGTTCTCGTTCTGGAATATACCGCTCAGGAATTTCGATTTTATTGGGAACCTAGATTGGAATTAAGTATATACACACACATTACAACATATTAAACCTTTACATTTTAAATACATTATACAAAATATATTACATTTAAGAACAGTGTATTTACTATTTACTATGTGTAACAATGTAAATAATTAATGTAACTCACCCCTAGGACTCTGTCTATCAAACCTTCATCAAAATCAAAGTCTCTTTCGTTCACTGTTGACTTGACTGTTTCGGGACGTTGAAATCCATTGAACATCAATTCAAAAGGGTCCATAAGTCCATTCTCCGGCAACTTATGGCCAAACCTTTTGCTGCTGTTTTCTCTGAGAGCATAATATAGACATATAAACTTTTCATTTTATTTTTTCATTCACATTAAATACAACTCTAAACTCTATTTATATTACATAATATATACCTTTTCAAAAGAACAAAATTATTCTGTTCTATTCTATTTTTTACATACCTACAATACAACATGGAAATGATGATGATACACACTCAAAAACATACTCCAAGATTAAAAATATTATATTTCTTTTGTTTTAAATGGACACACAAAACAAATACACCGTGAATAAACAATGAAAAATAATCTCGAGTTACAATTTTACAGGATTATATTAAGTAAATGTGTACATTTTATAGGTTCCCTGTACAAGTACAAATTGAAAGCTGATTGACTGTTGACTGACTTAATGAAATCGAAACTGAACTGAATCTTGAATTGAAGAAAAGTACAAGCACAGCTTATTTACATAATCATCATGTACCATCATTATCACATGCGAATTGACCTTTTTTTCTAAATAACTCGTAATCCCAACTATAAAGAAACAAGTCTCAAAACTTCCGTATGCTGTTATATTTACAAACTGCAGTATTGTACATGTGCAATGTGCACAATCCAATATTATAGTATTATAGTATACCATGCACAAGGTACTTATTTAACAACATTATATAACAGTAGCGCTTCTTGACTTGAATGAAATAGGTTAATTATTATTATGTCCATCGTGGTAACCTGTATACTGTACAGCTTTATAAACTTATAATTAAGTACAATAGAAGTATATAATATGATTATTTTATATTCATTTTTATATCTGTGTATTTACTCACCTTTATATGTGTAGTGATAGTGTCACAACAGAAGAGCACTGATGTACTTTAATAATAATAATTAGAATTGTTGACGTCTCTTTCGCTCTCTGTATATTGTATATCCTGACTTGACTGTGTATCTCTGTCTGTATAAATTCCAATGCTGATGCGAGTACTTCTGTATTTTTTTACCTGCCTAAAATGATGAAGGTATATTATACAACATGATAATGATAATGTAATGAGATTGCATTTGTTTTTCTTTCTTATACCATTTTACATACTTTCAGGTATTTGACATGAGTGAATGTGAATATATTATATTGCAGATCTCCCAACTCTCAAGTAATATTAACTTATGCCTTCACGACGAATCACGATTGCCCCTTTTAAATAACACACACAAAATAATATACAGCAAAAATCTGTATAAAAATGATGTAGAGAGGTATACTTATATTTAAAGCTGCAGTTCCTCCTCTCTCTCTCAAGAGTTCACGATCTGTGTATCCGTGTATGTATAGTTTGATAGAGAGGAGACTATGATGATTTTATGTAAATGTGTGTGGTACATTAAGTAAGGCAGTCATAGTGTAATACAGTTTGTAGTTATAGTTAAAAAAAGGGTATATCGAACCTAAGCTTGTTGTATATCGAACATCGAATTGCATAGTATGATAGGGGCATATCCACTTTATAAGCATAGCATGATAGTCATAAAAAAATAGTTTTATATCTTTTTTCAAGGATATAGCCGCATACTTACACTGCATTGTACAATGCCTGCCTTCTCCCATCCAAGCCTTTTCTTCGGTCTTTCGCTTCTAACTCTCGTGCTTGTAACTTCTCGTGCTGAAGACTTTTGTTCAATTAACAATAACCCCGATATTACCATGAGTGATCAAGGAAATGAACGCGAAAGGGTAAGAACATTAATTACATTAAATATTTAAATACAAGTGTGGTCATTTTTGTGCCATTTTGTGTGATCAAGTGGCCATTGAATCAAATGTTTAAAAATCTCTTTTTAATCAATGTCTGAAACCAGAAACTCGTGTAAAATATATATGAACTTGGAATTTTATGCCTAAATTTTGTATTGTAGAATGAATGCTTTTTAAAATTACTTTTTACAGACCTTCATCATGGTCAAGCCCGATGGAGTCCAACGTGGACTTGTCGGTGAAATCGTCCAGCGATTCGAGAAAAAGGGGTTCAAGTTGATCTCAATGAAGTTCATGCAGGTACGATATCAAAGTCACAGTATATTATCGATCCTCCATATTGTAAATGATATTTTGCAAGAGTGCGAATTCACATGAATATCGCGTATCGCGTGGTTTCCTTTACATCGGTATTCTAAATAATGTAATAATATAGGGGTTCAAATTGAAATTTTGGGAGTCTTAATAATATGAAAAGATGTCGGTTGATGGGAATTTAGCTTAATTTTTTCTCATGGGCCAAAAAGAATTATGTATTTCTTTGTATGTATGTATGTATATAAGTGCATTCGACTACATGCTACAGACATATTATACCGGTATGTGAACGTGAAGCCGGTTGAGAAACAAGAGACATTATTTATTTGCATACATATTTCTTTAAAATTCTTTTATGACATAATGTAAAGTGCAAAAATGAATTTTCTTTTTGTCCTAAATTCTAAATATTATTTCCTACGCCGTATTAGCATTAAAATATTGGCGTGGCCTTTTTATGATTATGGATTATGGCAGCATGGTGGTCTTAAATGCTATATGTACATATATTATACATATTTAACTATTCGCGTGAGCGAGAAGCAGAGAGAATATATTATTGTGTATAAAAAGTTTACGCAATCAATATAGAGATTATTTTAGTATGATGTGATGTAATAATATTATGCTATACGCCATGCTAAATGTAATATTGTATTTTGTTTATAGAATATAATATTCTAATAAATACATACCTATAATAATGAATTCATTTATTCACATGTTAAATATATATTCTTAATTTTTTCATATGTGTACAATTATATTGATTTACAGGCTAGCGAGAGTTTGTTAAAGGAGCATTATGCTGATTTATCCGCCCGACCATTCTTCCCTGGACTCGTTAAATACATGGGCTCTGGACCCGTCGTCCCAATGGTAAAAAGAAAAAACTAGAAATATTAATTTATGAAAAAGCTATTTCATAATTCTACCATGTACATTTTCAGCTACTGTATGGAATAAAAATATACATGCATTGTACATCTAGATTCTAGATATCTATGAGAATGATAATATATGAAAAGAAAGGTTTTTATTTCTTGTTATAGAGAGCAAATAACTCAATATTTCTTTTTGTGTTTGATTTCTTCATATAGGTCTGGGAAGGACTTAATGTCGTAAAGACCGGACGTCAAATGTTGGGTGAAACCGACCCCGCTAAATCCCTCCCTGGAACCATCCGAGGAGACTACAGTATTCAAATCGGACGTAACATCATCCATGGTTCAGACAGTGTTGAGTCCGCTAAGCACGAAATCGCCCTGTGGTTTAAGCCCGAGGAATTGGTCCGATGGAAGTCAGTTGAGGACCCATGGCTCTACGAGTAAATAGAACGAATCAAGAAGCATTTTCTCTTTTTTTGTTCAAAAACCAAATAGAAATTCCATCATTCATTTTGTTTTTTTTTCGTGTATTTATCTAAGTTATCACCAAGAAGATATCAAAAATAATCATGTTGTTGTTATTTCAATACAAAGAAATAAAATACCAAATATTGAGAGCCTGTGGTGTCTCATAATCTGCTAAAATGTAGAGAAAATATTTAAACTTGCTTTTACATTTATTTTTGCAGCTATATAAAATGAAAACTTAATGTATAATAGGAGCATTCGTTAGTTACATTGATTTACCACTAACGTTTACGTATGTTCATAATCCATTCATATTTTTGAAGTATTTTATATCAGTCCATTAAGTAACTATACATACACGGCTACAAGTTTGATTAAACATTTTCTCTCATTCTTCTCTACTCGTTTCATAGAATTTTTCATATCTGTATCACGCCTTAGTCAAAGGGGTTTTAGCATTCATACACAGTACGTATCTTAAAACTGGCAAAGATGGCAGGCAGTGGATGCTTAGAAAACTGTAGCTTCCACATGAAATACACATACTAGTACGCCTTCATTACAGGAGCATATAGCAAAACTTCGCACATTATATTTACTCGTATGAAATATCTAGATAAATATTGTAAATTGTAAGCAAAATAGTCTCATCTTCAATCTTCAGTGTATGAATGTCTCATGTGTCAACTTATCCTAAAATTTCGAATTTCAACGATAGTAAATGCACACATAGTAAGTATATAGATGAGAATATAGTATTACAATATTTCCATCTCTGTGTGCATATGTACTGTATTAACTCTGAACCTTGAAGTTAAGTTTGTGGAAAGGAAGAGGTAGTGAAAGTACAAGCAGTGAAAATTTTTTTCCGTCGTTATCACTCATCATAGTAATATACCTGTAAGTAATATCCCTTTTCTAACGCCTATTTAGAGTTATTTTCTCTGTGTAAAGAGCCCCAGTCCCAACAAAAACAGAACTTATCTGAGTGCCTTCGGACGTAAGGAGCCATCGGCTGTACACTCGTATTTTTTAACCCTATAAAAACTGTTATTTTAACTATGTTACATTAATCTGTAAATATTACATCAACTATATGTACCTGAATTACTATAAATATACAGGTGATCATTACTTGTGGTCAGCATTGTTCAAATATCATTTTTTTTATTGTATATGTAAGGTGGCTGTCCATGTCACAACATACATAATTTGTGTACACATACACATACAGAGTGCGTAAAAATATAATCAATTCCTGACAAAAAGGACTTTTCTATTGAAAGCAACAAAAAAGGATTTTTCAACTGAAAAAATAAAAAAGGGGTAGACCGCAAGTTGAATGGTAGATCTCATTAGCACTACAAAAAGATTTTGAGCAAAAGAAGAGAAAAAAGAATTCAATGAAACAGTCTAATATATGTACTAGTATATATACCGTACATATACGTATGTATCCGTATAAAAAATGAGCTTGATTTTGTACATATTAAAAGAGGGGGACGGCAGGAGGATGAACGAAAGGCAAAGAGACAGGGGAGGAGGATGAAAAACATATAGAAGAAAGAAATAAAGAGGGGATGGGGTTTACTTTCATTGAAAAAAGAACCTTTTCTCATCTTTTCTACTGCTCGTGCTTCTTTTTTTATTCTTTTAATGTCAGTTGATGTCCTGCTCTGACACTTTTACTCATCTAATACTTTTATTCGGCTGTAGCAGATGCAACTTTCACTGTACTTTTATCAGTATACATGTTTTTTTAGAATTTATACATTGCCTCTG
>JAQIVE010002910.1:0-18356 GCA_034698285.1 Sminthurinus bimaculatus | reverse complement strand
AGTTTAATTTCCCCATACTAAACAAGGACAATTATTGACATGCTTTATTGCAACTAAGAGCCTTACTATATATCTGTAATAGTTTTTCACTGCAAGAATGACAAAAGAACGGGGCATGAAAGTCTTAAAGACGTTCTGATTTATCATTTATCTGTGTCAAAAGTTAGGGAACATTGTATGTAGTGTGATTAGATAATCTGTCATCGGGAGTCAGATTTACATAAAAGTAGCATTGTGATTTTTCTAACGTCCAGAGAATCCATCCTTCAAGTAAAATATCCGTACAGTGTACACATTTTACATTCATCTAGATATATGTATGTACACAATATGTTGGACGTTTAGTCAAAATAGGCAAAGATACAAAGTTCACACTCTTGATAATTTGTCAAACGCAAGACAGACTAAATGCCAAAGTTATTGCTGCCCTGGACTTTTAGATGATTTTCGCGACTCTCTATGCATTGGTTTTGTGTATACGTATGGAAAAATAATATAAAATGTAGTACTTGAGAAGTTTCCATGAAACTTTAACTGTAGCTGTACACATATTTGTGTATTGTATATTGTACACAGAGTTTGATATTGCTATTTGTACACTTTGGCTGACACTGAACATGGACATACCGGCTGGATTGGATATTGGATGGATGGTCCGTAGTTCTCTCGATCAGTTGTTCAGTTCACTCCAGTTCTCGGGAGTCTTGAGTCTGGACTCTGGATTCTTGAGTTTTTATTGTGGAGGAGGTAAACGTGTGTGAGAGGGAGTTGCCTCTGGATTTTAGTTACAGTCCAGAATCTTGAATCCACTATGTAGCTATAGTCGAGTTCAGTCCAGTCCAGAATCCAGAGACCAGAGACATGGATAAAACTGGAAAGGGACAAGAGAGAACAAGAGTTTGGAAAAGGAGAGAGAATCGATTATAGGCAATGTAGTGATAGTGATGGATGAAGAGTTCCCAACTAAAATCATTACGGTCCGAGCAATGCGATCAATCCTTTCTCCAACAAAAATTCGGACCAACAGCAAGCTCCACGTCCAATATTCAACGCTCAACATTGAATGTTCACATCTCGCCTCGCTTTTCCTCTCTCTCTCTCTCTCTCTCTCTCTCTCTCTCTCTGTCTTTGTACATTATTACAAAACCTTACACTGTGTAACTCTCTCTTTTTTTTCTTGTCCGTCTTTTTTCTTTCGGCTCTTTCACTATTTCATAAAATATAAAATGAAGTGAACAATACATATGAGTTTACAAAAGAGTTGGCTGGACTTTGCTTTTTTGCGCTGGTCGGCTGAAAATTGGAATCAAGAGCCTTCCCATTTTGATTTTTCTCCAACTATTCTCTCTTATTTTGCCGATCGCCTCGATCGTCCAAAAAACGAGAACGTTGACTGTTATTGTCCTATATACTGTATGTACTTTATATACTGTATGGTGCAATATGTGGATTGGATAATGTTTGGTATCAAGTAAAATCATGCACTTGGACTCTGGATCTTATACGCTGATGGTCAACAACTTTTCATATTAAACTTCATGTACACATGTAATATATCATACATATTATATATATAGATGACGGGATTAATCTTTGTGTGCATCGATTCTTCTATTCGATTGATTGATTACTGTTTCTCTCAACCAACTCATAGTATGTAGTTAGTTATAAATGGCCTGGGATCGGACAAATGTGGAGAATGCAAACATATTTAGGTTGATCGGTCGAGCGAGAGAGGGAAAACATATTTTTCTAGGGCTTGGAAAAATTCCGTCACGGCTATCAAGTTGTTTTTGATAATTATTTCCAAGAAATGATCTTAATTGGGAGCCCTGAAAAATTATCGTTAGGGGACAAAATCAAAGTAAAAGTAGTTTAAACTCGAAATGTCAGTAAACTCAAGTACATATCCAAACAGTTCAGATTTTCTACACATAATATACAGATACACGGACACAATTTAATTTAAAAGACGCTCCGGGTTAACGAAAAATGGGGGAGAGTGTTCATTAAAACAGCAGTTACGGTGCTCTTAATTTAATTTCAAGAAACCGATTTTTTTCCAGTCGGGTGCAATAAAACCAGAAATAATTTGGTTCACTTCCTGGAGGGCTTTTATGCGTTTACAGTAGATATTTTACAAAAAAAACAAAGCTAAAGCTAATAGACAAGTTAACGTAGGAAAAAAGTCGTTAGACGAAGCTTTGGCTCCAATATTTATAGTGGACACAGGACTCTCACCCTTTGAAAAATTATATGGACATTAACGGTTATTTTCAATAGACCTCGACATACATACTATAGTAGTTAAATGCACAGTTTGTAAGTAAAGGTAAAGAAGAACAGACTCCAAGTATGTATATGTCACACTGTATATACAGTTGGCAAGATTAAATTGAATTGATCAGGAAGTGTAGGGTGTAAATTTAAGGAAATTTATAGGATTGAAAATTTATTTACGCGACTCTCCATGAGAATCGAGACTCGGACAGAGACAGAAATGGAGGCAGAAGGATGAATGAGCCAGAGATCGCCGAAACAACAGCAAAGAGCGTATCGAGGACATTTGGCTGGGGATAAGGACAGAACTCGAAAACTTCGAAATTCGATACGTACCTCTGTATTGTATAGAAATAGAAATTAAACACGAGCTCAAGATAAAAGGCACACCTTCTCTATGTAATTTTGTATATCCATACATACATTGCGCATGTATACAATGAGATCATTTATTGTACCTTCCGTTTTAACGTTTAGATCTAAAGCTAAATTGCAGTTTAAACTGTCCTTTATTTTTCTGTGCAAAATTACGTGCATGAAAAATGTCTTCTAGCCAAACGTCTTTTATCGTGGATACTCTTCTCTTTGGTCGTTGTCTGTGTCCTTAAATTGGATCTAACTTGATTAAAAGTAAAACGAAAATAAATCGACGCTCTACCTGACCAAAATAACAAGCTGATGATACACAAGGTGTTGAACGTTGATCTGTACTTGAAGCTGTCTATGTAAAAAATGATTGGCAGTTGAGCTCCTGCTGCGATTTATCGCTATATTTTTCACGCTGCGGTAATTAAATGAAGACATCTTAAATTGTCTAAATGACCTGCTCGGTAATGAAATTTGTATAATATAAATACTAATAGTTATAGCAATACAAGCAATGTCACAAACTTGAGAGTTTGTTTGCACAGTTAACATAGTACAAAATATGTAAATGGAAACTTGAGACGAATCGGAATACGAAGACCACAGCCGCAGTCTGTTTTGTTATGCAAGAACAAGAATGAGTAAATGATTCATAACCAAGCAAGCATAAGTCTTGAGAACCTACCTGTATACTATTTTTAACATGAAACTAATGTCACTAATAATCCTAATGGTAATGGCACTTTTTGTTTCTTGAAGCGTGTTTATGATGATGAGTCTTCTTCACTTAATTTTGATCGTAGGTATCGGAAGTTTAACTTTTGAGTTAGCTCTTCATTGTGAAATATTGTATTTTTGTACATGTATCTTCATAGGTACATCGGTAGTTATTGGGAATCGTCAGTAGTCCTTGACACAGTAACAAAGGAAGATGCAGCTGCGTATGCGTAGATATACATACATTGTGTTTTCGTTTTCAATATCATAAATCATAAATCAAAGCGAGGATGAGACCGGAGGGCTGACGATGGATCTTTGGTCGGTCTGAACCATTAAATATGACTAATTTTTAAGCATTATCAAGTCAATAGTTTATGACGCGATTCAAATTCAAATTTAAATGCAACCTTTACACTTAAAATTAACTAGATACTGACATTGTACTATTATTGGCTGGTGTTTGTTTATGTGTGTAGAACAATGAATGCTGCATTTATTTGAAGATTTTATTCGCGTGTCTGATCCTTCTCTAACATTTTTTTGTAAGTCTCGGATTTACTCGCAAACTCGTGAGGTGGACACGAGAATCACATAATAAAACTTTGATACACCTTTCATTGTTCCCTCTAAATTAGTTAATTATTGTTTACATTGCTAATCAAGTTATGCAACTCTTATTTGCGTTTGGACGTTGAACTTTGCAAGTGTGTCAAGAGAGTGTTTTCTGTCCTGAAATTGAATTACGGTGTACAAGGAAAGGGAAGATGTTGGTGGGTAAAACCTTTTTGTTAAACTTCATGTGCTCCATGTTCAGTTCTCTGTGCAATACAAATTTCTTTCGCTCGCCTCACGTGCAAAATGATCGGCGGAATGACGGAGCGCTAAATGTTGACCATAATCCCATAGTGGAAACCAAGAGTGGAAAGGTCATGGGATACTTGATGTCATCCTCTGAGGGTCGAATTATCAGGGCGTTTGAGGGTAAATTCCAGCTCATTTTTAGAGCCCACGGAGATAATGCTGTGCTATACTTCAATTTCTAGGAGACATATTTTAAAAGCTACATTAATAATTGTGTTGTTTAAAAAGGAATTCCATTTGCTCAGCCTCCAGTTAATCACCTTCGCTTTCAAAGACCACTTCCGGTGAAACCCTGGAGAAACGTTTTAAAGGCGACTAAACTGCCCCCAGTTTGTCTCCAGGTGAATCCAGCTCAGTTTTTCAGGGTGGTTGGCGTCGAAGATTGTCTGTATTTATCCATTTATACGCCGATTCCAGAGACTAAGAAGAACAGTTCAAGATTAAATGAGAAAGCCGGAAAGGGACAAAATTCCAAGAAAAATTTGCTTCCTGTCGTCATTTTTGTTCACGGGGGTGGTTTTTCTTTCGGCTACAGCGGAGATTATGGTCCATTCTATTTGTTAAACAGTGACGTAATTTTCGTCACCTTTAACTACCGTTTGGGGATTTTGGGTTAGTTTATTTTTACTTTTTGTTTTTTCTACCTCTTTAAGTTTTAATGACTAATGACATCTAAATAGCTGAGTGTGTTTGGTATTTAACAGGCTTTTTGAGCACCGGAACCGACTCTTGTCCAGGAAACAATGGTCTGATGGTAATTTTTGAAAAGTTATTAATTAGTACGAAATTAGCACATACAAATTAGTTAGCATATTTCAAGGCATAATTTAAACATTTAAATGGCTAATAAATCAATTTTATAGGATCAATCCCTTGCAATTAAGTGGGTATTCGACAACATTGAGTTTTTCGGCGGCGACTCAAAGAACATAATTTTAATGGGTCAATCTGCGGGCGCTGTGAGTACGCATTTGCAAATGCTCTCAAAACAAAGTCAGTCGTACATTAAAGCCGCAATTTCTATCAGTGGGACTGCATTCGTTCACTGGGCGATTCAAACCCCGGAAAAAGCCGCAAGGCTTCGAAACAAAATGGCCGACATTGTGGGCTGTCAAACACAAAACCCTGAAGAGCAGCTCCAGTGTTTTAAGCAACAAAATCCTGTATTCCTCGTGGCCAGTCAATTGAACCTTGAAGAGTGGCTGCCGTTTCCTCCCATTTTGTTTGCTCCTGTTGTCGAGCAAAATTCGACATCGAGATCCATTTCAAATTCCAGCTCAGATTCTTCCTCATTTCTGGTGCAGAGTCCAGAGGAAATCTATCGAAGCAAGCAAGTTGCTCCGATTCCCTGGATCACCAGTGTTACAAGTCAGGAGGGCTACATTTTTCTTCTCTTTCTCAAGGCCTTGTTGAGACTTCAAAGCTTCCGACAAGATTGGGAGAGTCTCCAGCCGTTGGCACTGAGCTACAAATATTTTGGGACAGACGACCCTCACAAAATAACTGGGAGAATTAAGGACTTTTACTTTGGAAATCGGAGCCCGTCCGAAGTCTCACTAAATGAACTGAGTGATGTGAGCTCTTTGAATTTCGATACTCTCTTTCCTATTTTTGCTCTCTTTCGTGTTCCTGCCCAGTAAAAATTGCTTCATTTCGTTTTTATGAACGACTGTCCGTACATGTTGAATCAAATGATACTCGTAGTTTTTTATAGTAAAATATATTTTTCTTTGTCTTTGTTTTATTACGTACTGCTCAATTTTATCTGTAAAAATACCTACAAACAAAGGTGTTATCGGACCGTTATTTTACCTTTGGTTTCGTCAAAGGACTTGAATCCCACTCAAAAGTTGCCAAGACGTATGGATACATTTGGAAGTACAAAGGAAAATACAATATTGCCAATGCCATCGGCGTCCCTTCTTCCAAATGGGGTGACTCACATTTCAAACGTTTTTTTATTTTCTAATCGTCTTTATGTTGTACGGACTTAACAGCAAAACTCAGGAAACAGTAAACTAACAATGTCATTTTCTCTTTATGCTGAACTTTGAACGAAAATCTGTAGGCGTGGGTCACGGTAAGAAAAAAACTAGCTTTTATATTGGTTGCAATTATTTTAAGTTAATTAAAGAAAAGCGTATTTAGTTTTACATCATGCTTAATTTCCTAAAAACTATTTAGGTGAGGATCTATTCTACATGTTGAACTCCAGCTCAAGCTACAATTCTTTTCAGCGGGATGAACCCGAGTACAAACTGAGTAAAATTGTCCTAAATCTCCTCAACAATTTTTTCTACACGAGGTTTGCGAATAATAGAATCAAATTTATATTACAAATTTTTGACATTACGATCGAAATTCTACTCATGTATATGTATATATAAAATTTACACACATTTAAATGCATTTTTAGGGAGCCACTCTACGACCTTGCCAATGGGACCAAAGTCCCAGTTTGGGATCCGGTTCAAGAAGTTGCCCATGCCAATATCTCAAGCCTCAAAATATTGCAGGTAGACCATGACATTCAGATGATTGAGAATCCATACGAGGACAAATTCAATTTTTGGCTGTCCTTAAACTTGAGTGACTCACAGCCCTTGACTTCAACTTCAGCAGCAGACTAACATCATCTTAACTTATTAATACTGTGCTTTAATGTAAATCACACATACCTATTTATAATTTTTACTTAGAAAAATAGTTTAAAATAGCATATAATGTGTGCTGCGTACTGAGCACGATCTGGGAGCAGTTTGATTAAATAATTTATATTGTTTAATAAAATGACTAATGAATGACAATAAGACTTAAGACCCAAGGCTATTGACCTGAGGAAAGTACCAAATCCAATTGATCTGATATAATCATTGAGTCATTTCAGCATTGTATAATACAGAATATGAAATGATATTATAATATATTCCATGTATTATTATTCCGGCGTCGTCAATACATAAGAAGCGCATAATATAAGCTCAGTCCAATATCCAACACAACAATAAGCAAAGATTGTAGATTGCAAACCAGAAGCCAGAATTATGAATTCCGTGGACGTGTTTACAGTTCTTCTCTATTAACTCTCTCTCTCTCTCTCTCTCTCTCTCTCTATCTATCAATCTCCCTTTCTGTATAATATCCATCGATATTAAATATCTAATAACTCACCTTTGCACTTTACTGACTCTGCACGTGTACAGTGTACACAGTGCACAGTAGCAGCGTATTCAAGTATGTTTGTGCTAAAGAAGTGCAATTACCAAAAGAGGGCATTGTATTTTCTGCGTATCTATTGAACTTTTACACGTAGTGAATCTCTTTTGGACTTATCTGTAGCTTTGGCTTCCTTCCTTCCTCTTTCGATTTTCGATTCGCATTCAACTCTTTCAGCACCTCTCAATTCTTTATTAGAGACTCGATTCTCATCTCATTGACTCCCCAGTCCATGCATACGGCTTCCTTTGGTTTGGATATACATTATACATACAATTCTATATTCTATACACATTACATAAACACGTATAAATATGAGTATGAGCTAGACTAACAAACTTGTCCTGCAGCTTTGAACAGCCTAACAAACTTTGCTCATCAGCCCATTGGGCATCAGTCAGCCGAGTCTGTTGGCTGTATTTATTATACACACATGTATATTGTACATTGTACATGTATGTGTATTTGGATAGATACTAGTGCAGGTGTGTGTGCAAAGTGTAGAATCTGCGGAACTTTGCTCTTTGTCTTCTTGCATGAGTCTGTTTACTCTGACCAGTATTCGCATTCCTTTGATGTGTAGGGATGCCTGTGAATGCGTATACTGCATTTTCATATCAATATTGTACACTACACTTTGAGCATGCATGTATGCACCACCGTGCTATTAAGTTGTACTTTGAAATTTGCACACACATCACACATACATAACACAGACATTATATTATTACCTATATTAGAGGCAAATACACATCACACAAAAACAGACACACAAACTACATATGTACTGCATACTCATACTCATATGAGGAAACAATATTACGTTATTGTGATGACGATGATTATTATTATGCTAGATATTTGATAACGAGCTGAAGCCCTTTCTCTTTCGTTTCGGCTCCCCCTCTCATCTCAGCAACTTTCTGATCCTTGGGCAAATAACGTGCATTCATAATTAATAATATCGCATCCAGTCAAGTCAAGCCAAAGGATGAGTTAGCCACAACATACTAGGTATGTATAGCCGGCCACCACAATAATAGCTCATCTGGATGCCTTTTGGTGCTTGGTGTCGGGGCACTTGAGTCAGCCCTTTATTGTGGCGTATTAAATTTTGTATTAAGGACTCTGTTCAGAAAAAGATGCCTTTGCAGTAGTGTGTGTAGTACTCTTATTTTATATAAGGACTAATTTGTTTGCAAACCACGGAAAAGTTTGAAAAGTCCTCACAGCGTCTTCATTCTATGTTTGGGCATGCTTTATGCGTACTTTTTTGTTTTCATCTTTTATCTTTTGCTTTACTTGTGCTATCATATTTGTAGTTGGTTTTATTTTTAACAGCGCTTCTCATAATTTTATGAATGCTTATATTAGTTAATAAAAGTTATAGTAAATTTTAAGTATGTATAAAATGCAGAGTTCGGATAGAGACAGACAAGGATAATTTGTTGAGCTTAAAAAAATTATCCATAAAAAATATTAAATATTTACGTTGCTCATGTTTTTCTGTCAACAAACTTCTCTGTTCTGTCGCCATTAGGTTTTGTGAATAGCATAAGAGTATTCTAAAGCTCAAAATTTTTGAACAATTTTATTTCATCAAATCCAAGCAAGTGGAGAGGTGGTGATGGGGTTTAGGCTTTTGGGAAACTTTTCCCAAAGGTCCCGAATTAAATTGTGGTAAATATATGATTATTAGTTAATATGCATGTGAAAACTTTTCAGGGTGAGAGAAATTATCCCACATGATAATATCTACAACTAATACAGAGAGAGAGAGAGAGAGAAACAGTGTCAAGAAATTTACAAGAATTTTATCTTGAAGTAGAATTAAAATCAAACCTTAAATGTTAAAGTAAGTCACAAGAGCAAACAATGAAAGGCTCGAGTAGTAAAATAAGTTTCTGTGAATTAGTCGTCGATATTTCTCTAGAGATTTGTTTTGATGCTGGCGATGAACTTTTGAGTCTGAAATGGTCAAGTCACATAATACATAACACAAAACACTGATGTATAAAAAGGGAGAAATGCGAATGCAGATATTCTGCATTGTTTTTACTGTTGAGTCATTATGTTATTACAGCACGATTATGGTTATGTTTAATCTATGTGTTATGTATTACATATTATTCTGTTATGTATTAATGTTAACATTGTGTACATACATACAGCAGTGAAAAATGGCAATGTGAGAGTTTTACGCGGAATGTTTTTTGTGTGCCAAATGATAAGGTGAATTGTACAGAAGACTCATACATACAACCACTATCGTCTTCATCATTGTTTTGTTCGTCCTCGTGAAGGAAAACTGAACTTGTCAAAGACATATGTACCTCTTTTTACATACGAAAATGAAAGTGAAACTTGTAAAGTGTTGCTTTTTTGTGCATTTCCGCATACGCACAGGTACGGTGCATGTATGTAAGTAAACATAAACATAAACATACACATTTCTGACCAGACCACTTATTCAACGTGCGAGTCTGTTGGCTGCTAGAATTGCCTGCACTCGCATTCGCAAGATGACAAGCGGGGGTTCATGGCCGGAACTTCATACTACAAGTGTTAAATTTTCGGTATTGGCTTAATTTGGATAATTTTATGGTTTAACTAACCATCGATTAATTAAGTGGAAATTTTAGTGAGATAATTGTGATTTTTCTACTTTTTTAAGTCAAAAAGAATTAAGTGCATTACATTTTTAATTAATTTTATCCGTGGAATTAGTTTAGATGTGTGCGCGTAGTTGTGTATGATTTTCCAAGAAATCAAGAACGTCATACAACCTAAAGTCTGCAGTGTATAGTGAACATTACGGTACGACATTGTCTAGTGCAAAACCTCAAATTTGTTTTAGACAAGAATCCAGGTTGTCGAATCCAAGATGATTTTACTGACAGCTGGGAGCCTGTTTTTGTACAATCTACTCTGTGGACTATCGCCATGTAACCCCACGCTGAAACCCCCCGAGGCACGGGTCAAGAAAATGGCCTCGCCTGAATCGTACAACAACAACCAACTAACTGACCTGAGTCCCGTGGTCACAACTAGTTTGGGGGCACTTGAAGGATATATGATGCTGACCACTGAAGGGAGAAAGGTTTATGCATTTGAAGGTAAAAATTAAAAATTCTGCATATTTAAAAACTGTCACTGTTGATCAAAGTTGAAAAATATAATTATAAAGAAAAAGCTAAGAATTTCGATTTTGTCGGTAGGAATTAAGTACGGCGAAGCTCTTCCGTTCCAGGTTGGTTTTTATTCAATTTCTTTTTGATCACTTGAATTGCAAGATTTTAAACACCGTTATAAATTACGCTTACATTTTTACAGCCACCAAAGCCAACTAAATCTTGGCTAGGGATCAGAAAAGTTAAAAAGTTGGGCTCAGAGTGTTTGCAGTTGAATCCCGCAAAACTCATGATGATTGTCGGGGCTTCTGACTGCCTTTTTATGAACGTTTACACCCGAAAGCTTCCAGACTTTACCGACACAAAAGGCGAAAATTTACTACCCGTCATATTTGCGATTCACGGCGGTTCGTACTATTATGGGCATGGAGGAGATATCGGACCAGCTTATCTACTCAATCACGAAGTGATTCTCGTCACCTTTAATTACAGGTTGGAATTAATTTTATGCTTGTATTTTTTGCCTTTCATTAATTTGCATATTTTATTAGAATTTTCATCTTTGTCTGTTTGCTTTTTAGACTTGGCGTTATGGGATTCATGAGTGCGGGAACAAATACCTCAAGTCCAGGAAACTACGGACTAAAGGTTCGTTTTAAGAATTTATTTACCCTGCATAATATACAAGCTTTTATATGAACAATTACATAATATGCAACGTGTTGCTTTAATTAGGATCAAGCTTTGGCTCTAAAATTTGTGCATGACAACATTCACTTTTTTGGTGGAGACAAAAATCGAATTACGGTTATGGGCCAGAGCACGGGAGCCGCCAGTGCGCACTTTCTTTCAATGTCCCCGCTTACTCGAGACTTGTTCCATTCTGGAGTTTCGCTCAGTGGCTCCGCCTTCACCCATTGGGCCTACGATAATGCAGAGTCTGCCAAGAGAGTTACGGACAAAATGGCGGGAATCGTGGGTTGCAGTACCTACGATCGAGAGGCCATGATGACCTGCTTTAAAAAGAAAAATCCAGTAGCTTTGGTCTCTGGACAGTTCCGGCTGTTTGACTGGGCACCTTTCCCGTTTCCTATAACTTTGTTCGCCCCGGTCATCGAAAACAAAGGCCCAGATGCCTTCATCAGTGAAACTCCACAGCAGTTTTACGATAGAGCCAATTCGACAAGAACTCCGTTGAAACCCTGGATTTTCGGCAAGACGAGCGAGGAAGGATATCTGGGAGTTTTGTTTTTACAAGTTTTATTTGGAGAAACGTCACTTCGAAGAAGGTGGTCAGAACTGGCTCCAGCCTTCCTTGACTTTAAGCATACGGCCACTAACCCATCCGGATTGGCCAACTTGCTCGCAAAACTGTATTTTGGAGACAAATTTACACCTCAGACAGTGCCAACTCCATATATTGCTCAGGTATTATGTAAAACGAATACAACTTTATTTTTATTTGCAGTAGATTAATTTTTTTCAAAGTAAAACATTTTTTACTGAAAATTGAACTAAAAATATAAAGTTTACGGCTTATATTGTAAAAACGTTTTGTAATCGAAAATTCTACCAGCAATCTGTTAGTTAATACGACTGTATTTTTGCAGCTATTTGGAGACCGACTATTTTTGCACGGGGTTTACAAAGCCATAGCCCTCCATTCCCCGTTGGCTCCCACTTACAGCTATTTGTTTCAATACAAAGGCAAACATAATGTTGAGAATATGTACGGATTTCAGAAATACGAGTGGGGCGTGGGTAAGTTTTACTTTTCCAAACTTTTTTAAAATTTATGCATGTATGTCAATCCTGAAAATCATACAAAACGATTGAGCTAACTTAATTTTCTGGGATTTTTTTGGGTTAAAACTTGGCAAACAAAAGGACATTCCGAGGATTTGTACTACTACTTTAACTCGACAATGTACTACCCCGGCTTTGAAAGATCCGACAAGGAATATCAACTCACTCACGTTATGACGACGCTGCTGAAAAACTTTGCTGCAAAAGGGTAAAAAATGAAAACAATAAAAAATACTACATCATATTCTATAGCTACCAGCATCAGCTTTCGTAATTTTAATGTCCCAACTTTTTAATCCAAAATGGTAGCAATAATGTTTGTCTACGTGTATCTCTATGAGACTATTGGTCGTGAATTATGCATCAAAGTATTAAACTTTCGCTTATTGTTTTTCTTTTTAGGTATCCATCAATGACGGTGGATAGTGGAAAAGACTTGAACGTCTGGGATCCAATAAATCCCAGGAGTCCCAAAGTACTTCGGATTGACAAAGACATCAAGATGATCCCGCAACCCATGCTCGAACGATATTATCTGTGGGATAGTTTCCCACCACAAATTAAAAAGGATTTAAATTTACTATGAGCAATGAGATATAATTTTGTTCTTTGTGAGCCATAAATTATTATTTTGATACAAATATGGTACATACATACTTACATAAGTATTTTTATGTACGGTGCCCTACAGATATATATTTTTTTGTTACTAGCGAGCTAAATATGTACAGCGATAAATGTGATATACACGAACATCATGAGTAGACTAAAAGCTACTTGGCCAATTTTGATATTCCTAATGTTAGTAGATACATAAATAGTAATAAATTGTTTTTGTTTTAAATGAAGCAGTCGCGATTTCGGTTGTGTTTTTATTTATTTTTTTGTGGTGTATAATCAACTTGAAGTTTTTGCAGGTTTACATCAGTATCAGCAGATTTATTTTGCACAAAGTTTTTGCCACAAAAAGCAGAATACTCACATATAATCGAAGCCATATTTATTGCACAAAAGACACTTGAGAAAAGTAACGTAGGTAACTAGAAAATATGAACGTTTTTGCATACATTATGCTTACATTTGGTATTGTAAGAAACAGTCTATTTAAATTACAACAGAACACTAAAAAACAAGCTAGAACAATTACAGTATGTACTAGTCCACAATATATTTCTAAATAGTAAATACAATATAATATGTCCAAGGAAAACGGACGCAAATCACAAAGTATTCAGGTACAGTTAGGCGGAGTGAGTAACGCCAAGATTTTTTTCCCAAAATGCAAACCTCTCTCGGAGTTGCTCAGATTGCAGTGTCATTTCACCCCCGGTGTTTAGAGCGTAATACTGAATTGGGTCCTCTTCTGAGAGCGAAGGCGAAATTGGCAACCATGGTTTGTGGTTTTCAAAATTTTCGGAAGTAATAAAGTTCATGTTTCTGCAATAAAAGAAATGGTGCTTACAATTATGCCAAATTATGCCAATCGCATAAAAACAAACTGACACAAGGATGTAAAAAGTAATTGGCTCAAAATATTTGACCCACCGATTTGTCGCAAATCCCGACCAAAGTTTAACCATATTTTTTGAGACTTGAACGGAGTCTGACCCTTGTTTGAGTTTTAGTGGGAATAGGGTCGTGTCAAAAAGGTATCTACAAACAAAGAGGAGCAAAACCACATAAAATTTCAATCGACAACCAGTATTTATGCTGAAACTTTTGAAGCTTGAAAACACAATAATTATTATTGTTCTTACTGAAGATCGTCAGAGTGGCAGACGCCTGGAAGTAAATTAAATAGAAAAAATATTTTAATATTCAATATTCATAACATTACCATTATAAACCATATTTTTGTGTAAATAAGTTAATAGTTTTTCATGCGAGAAATAAATCAAATCGTATACCCAAAAGTTTATGAATGCCATTGAAGTTGAGCATAGAGTTCTCTCCTTGGTAGTCAAACATATAAAAGTACACTGGGTTGTCTGCACCCGCCAATTTGGCGTGAAGTCGGGCGCTTTGGAAAATATCCGTAAAGAAATAGCGGTCAGAAAATAAATCAATCACAATTTTTCGATTCTCCATGGACACCAATTTGGAACCAAAGTAAAAGTCTCTGATGTTCTTGCTCACTTCACCAATGTCCACATTTGTTGCCGTTCGGTACCTGCACATATGAGATGGACAGACAGTTTTAATCATGTACATTTTAGATTTTAGTACACGAAAAATTTAAACGAATTCCAATAAATTGCGTAAAAGGGTTCTGATATGGATTTACATTAAATTAAGAGGGGCCATGTCAGCCCAATTTTCGTTGAGGCGCTTCATCAAACTATCACTGAAGAGTACGGGACCAGCCCGATTTAATCCCTCCTCGCTCACCACTCCCATTAGAATTGGCACATGATTAAAGTTATTTGAGTTTATGAGGTTCCATGGGGTGTCGGGAATGAAGACTTCTTTCCCCTCCTCCTTCTTTTCTAAAGAGGGTCCGAATATCAAGGGTAGTTTTGGCTTCCATTCCTGTTCATGAGTTGTGTCACAATTAGCAATTAATTGGAATTGCACGCAAAAACTTGTTTTACTTATTTTAAACGCTTTAAACATTTTTTATTTTATGGATGACAAGGATAACGAAACTTTATTTTTTATTGCGAGCTTTCGGTCACGGTATGTTGACCATCGTCAGGCGAAATAAAGAATTAAACGCTTTATTAATCATAAACATTATGTGGCAAATAATATTGGGAAACAATTACATTGTAATCATGGTCACCAGCTGCAAGGGCACGGCAGTCCAGCGACTTGAAAAACTCGAGCATCTCTGCCGTGGATTTTGGACCGTTCAGCTGTTCGCTGAGCTTGTTCACAAAAAATATAGGATGATGATGAAAGGCCCACGGGCAAAGAGCTGAGCCAGACTATGTGCAAAAAACACAATAAATCGCGAAAATTAGCGAGTCATTCGTCATTCACAACATATAACATGAGCGATGTGTAAATGGCCTTGTATTTGAAATTGTAGTTTATAAGATTATGACATAATTGAAAGCGTCTTCCATTTTCTCAGTAAAGTACTATAATACTGTGTAGGACTTGCCTGCATAATGGCGGATGAGAATAAGCCTTTTGCCAAAGGACTCAGGATATGAAAATGAACACATGCGGCTCCAGCTGTATAAAAACATTATTCTTCTATATTGTAAAAAATTGATACTTCATACCTATTCAATAGTGTATTCGCCTATGTATTTTGAAGATCTTGTGTAATATTTGAAATAATATTTGCTGTTTTGATCATAATTGTATGCCTTATTATACCAGACTGTCCATAAAGGCAGACTTTTGAAGCGTCTCCGCCGAAATAGTGTGCGTTCCTCTGGACAAATTTTAGGGCCACTGTCGAATTTCATGGGAAAAGACAAAATAAAAAATTAGGGAAATTAGTATCAAAATAATGGAAAGAAGTAAGTTTTAAATGATGCTTCATGTTTTTCTATTTAATTACACAGTTGATCTTTGAGTCCCAAATTTTCCTCTGTGAGACCATCCTCTGAATTGTAGAATCCGAAAATTCCCAACCTATAAGGTATACATTGTGAATTAAAATTGCAGGTCAATTAATTAAAAGTTTACATTGAACGAACGTCTAAGTCTAGTCGGAAAATTCTCGAAGACAATCAGCCTACCTATAGTTAACTGTGACGACGATTACTTCCCCATTTTCCATTAAATACTGGGGATCGTACTCCTGTGCTGCTCCACTGATAAAAGCCTGCATAAAATGTAAAAAAGTGACAAAATATTGCATTCCGAATATTTCTAGCAGATATTGTAGTTGAATGAATTTCAATCAAGAAGTAGAGTTGGTAGAACTTACCCCGCCGTGAATCCACACGAGAATGGGTAAACCCTCAATGTTTTTCTCTGAATTTTCACCATTATCGTATGACACCTATGCGTTTTAAGTACACACAAAAAATTAAAATACTCCCTGTACCAAATATCAAATATATCATAGTAAACATTTAGAAAAGTTGCTAATTTGATTTAATCAAACCTTTGGACTGAAAATATTCAACGTTAAACAATTTTCACTGCCCCAAATTTGCTTCGTTATGGGATCTTTCTGTATACAACGATCCCCATATTCAGTTGCATCCTTTATTCCTTCCCAACTGTCTACAGGAACTGAACGCTGGAATAATGTCAATCATTAATACAAATTAAAACACATTACTGTTTTGCTAGTTTTTCCATAGATTCAATAGTCAAATATTGATTGTTCTCTACATTATTAGTATAAGTATGTAGTACCTGAAATCTCTGTGGCTCATTGACATAAGGAATACCTGAGTTAAATTTGATCAATTAAATTTTGATAAAAGGTACTTAATGCAGGACACTTGACAAGATAGGCAAGAGCACTGAATCAAATGTAATTAAAAATTTATTTATTTATAAAATACCTAAAAATCCGGCATATTCCAATCCCGACCTTGACTGAAAAATTCGTCCTCTTAGTCTGCCCTCAGCAATCGTCACAATCGGCTCACTTGCCATGATTTATTTCTATAGTTTTCAAGTTACCAAAATCACTATCAGTCTTTTACTAATATTTTGAAACCTTTGGCTATAAATTACTTGAAAATATTCTACGAAAATACAAACTTAGTTCGTAGAGTTTAAACGTCTCACGTTACTTGCATGAAAATGTCAAAACGAATGCAAATGGTATAACATTAAAGTGAGACTATACGGCGAACCTTGCCTCATGCTCGGGAAATACCAAGTCGAGACCATGAATGAGTATGAATACAAACTCCAAAGAACATGTTAGACTCAATGCAAGTACAAATATCAAATATAACAAATATATAAGCGCGTTTCATATTAAAGTGCACAAGAGAAGTAAAAAAACTTGGACATATGAGTAGTTAATGTGTGTGAGATATACCGATAGCGATATGTGTCGTGATATTAAAAGTAAACATAGATATAATATTTTATCTGTAGAGAAGTGTGTTAGTGTAAAATGTGTGTTGTTTCTCTCAGTCAGTCATTCATTCACTCATTTGCTCGGCTTTTGCGTGACGGCTGCATATTACGTACGTACAAAGTAACGAGAGTGGGGCAATCGAGAGGCGAGTAAAATTCGTACTACAAAGCAGACAAGCAGACGAACAAAAAAGTCTACCTCATATGTTATATGTATGCATATAACGTACACTGATTACAGCCAGTGACTGCACATACTGTGTGAATCTGGTCGGAGATGGGACATTGAGAGTTTGTCTGTAACAGTAGCTAATATAACAATAGTTTTTCAATTTTTATGTTTCATAAATCTCAAATGCCCACACATGCATCAAGTTCCTATTTTCTCGAGTAGATCGTGTTGATGATACGTCTTTGTTCTTCGATTTTGCTTTAAAATGCTAAGATAAGGAAAAGATATACGAGTTCAGTCACTCACTGGGAATTCAAACAGTCCTGTTGATGTAAGGTTAAGAAATTATGTTTTGATGCTCATTGAGTCCTAAGTCCGCCCTGTCCTTCCTTACATGTGGCGCAAAGTGTTAGTTCAAATCTCGATACTTGGTAAATTAATCGTATGATAGATTTATCGTGTAAAAAAATTGCATTTCAGTGCAATTTACCAAGTAAGTTGAAAGGCAAAGTACAAAGTTTAGAGCTCAGAGTACAAAGTCGAGTCTTAGATAAAGAATTTCAAGAATGCAGATGCGCGTCTTTCATCAGTCATCACCGATGCAACTTTGGCACATTTGGTATCAATTCAATGACTAGCTGACGATCGAAGATGAGTTGAAATTTTGCAAAGAAAGCGATCTGCTTATTTCCGTTGTCTTCTAGCAACCCAAGGCAACAGAGCATACCCTAGTAGAATACTTGGTCTGGGCCAGAGCTGGATCGGCTTTGGCTTCCAAGTCTGGTTACATTGGGGTTTTT
>JAQIVE010002909.1:0-18357 GCA_034698285.1 Sminthurinus bimaculatus | reverse complement strand
ATCTAAAACTCATGCAATCGATGAAGAAGTTAAAGAGCTTGCTGGACAGCTGGAAAATATCGAGTAAGGGCTAATATCAAATAAACCATATCAAATAAATTATCTATCTATCCATATTTTTGTTTGAAATTACATTTTAATCTTTCCAGTAATATACCATAAAGACAAATTCTTATTTAATATTAAATTATAGATTGAAGGTTCATGACATGGAAGGTCAAATCGCGTCAAACAAAACAAGTATCCAAGAGTCTGAAAAGGAAATTAATGAATTGAACGCTTCGATATCGAATATGAAAATCGAGACTCTTAAACAAGTATCTGATTTTGCACTTGAGGAGTCTGATTGGCTTATGAAGAAGCAAGAATTAAACCAACTGATAGAGAAGAAGGAATTGGATAACTTTAATCTTGAACAAGAGAGTGCCAAACAGCTTGCCGCCTTGGAGACAAATCTAGCACATCAAAGGTAAGTCCTAAGCATTTCAAGCTGATCTTATTATATTATTAGTTGTGCTTCTAGCGATATAAATGATTTTTATGCAGTCATTACATATGACCTTTAAATTTTGTGTACAGAATATTGTTATCTATATTATACATTATATTTATACCATATTTATATTGATATTGTAGGGAAAAGAATCGTATCCTGGAAGAGTCCTTAGCTAGTACCCTAGAAGCAATAAAGGATAAAAGAATCCAAATCGACGCAAATAGTACTGCCTCAAGGAAATCAATTGAAGAACAATCGGAAGCTTCTGAACAGGCCTTGAAAGCAAGAAACTCTTTCGAATTAAATATGGATTTGTGTCATCGAAAAATCCAAGAATATAGTGTGCAAATAAAAGAGCTTCAGGAAAGTTCTGCCAATGAGAAGACCGCATTACATAAAAAGCTTTCCAAACTCAGGTAAACCAAATTTATTATTTTTTGTCTTCACGTATTTACAGTATGCCTATCTTGTTGCATTACATTTAGTTTTTGCTGTAACGGAGAATTTTAAATTCAAAGTAACAGGTGACAAATCTTATAGTGTATAGGTGGGTTCTAGCTCAAATCACCTGCGTTAATATACCGTAAATGCTTGAATTGTGCTGCAGCCGGACTATTCAAGTTTTTAGCCATAGAGTATATTATGTACATGATGTACAATCAAACGGGAAAATCTATGACATGCAGCACTACTAGATGCTGCATCACAATTCAAGCATTTACGGTATATTACTACCGTAATATATTTGTCAGTTTATCAATAGATATAATGTAAATGTATAAATATAATAATAATATGGATACTTTGAATGTATTGATACCCAATCATTTATAATTTATAATTCGTAATTTGAGAGTTTAAAAACTCTGTACATGGTACATCCTCGACATATTTTTTAGATAACAATAATTTGATAAACCATCACTACAAACATGATCTTTAGAAACGATTATATTTGTGGGAAATAACTTCCAATACTATCTCAACTAAAGTATCGATTTTATCAGGTATAATATATCAGTGTTTCACATGTTATAAAATGTAAAAAACGAAAAATGATAATATATTCAAGTATTACTTTTTGCAGTTTGTCTAAAATTTAAAGGATAATTTCTGTCAATTCCAAATTATTAATACCGAGAAATGGCAATTAATGTTGCACAACAGTACTTTCCTATGATTACTTACAAAATAATACAACCATCGTTGAAAACATTAAAGAATTAAATCGGGAATAAAACTGTGATGTAGAATAAGTATTTCAAGGAACAGGATACACCAAGAATAAAAGTAAAGCATAATTACACACATGGTTTTGATACAAAGGTAGAGTAAACAACTAGTAAATAACGTTCATTGTTCTTCACATTCAATACAAGGCTGCATGAACTTTATTTTTTATTTTTGAGAGCCCTAACATTTCCAATTAAATTTTTTTTTAAATTTTATCATTATAATATTAGAACTGGAAGTCAATAAAGCTTTAAAAAATTCCTATATTACTAAATAATATAGAAACAATGATAAAGACCACGTAATAAATTTACACATACTCTAATTATATATACTGTATAGGCACATGTATACCATAATACAAATTACAAAAAATGTGTAAACAATTTTATCGTTTGCTGTATCACCCGTTTTGAAATCCTCAAGTCAATGATCATGCATAGAATGCATTGAATGATTTGGGTTACTAAAAGGCACAGAGTAATGGTCGTGTAAATGCTGGCGATATATAAAGTATAAAATGGGGAATATCTGTAACATATACAGAAAAAAAACAAAAAAAAATATTCCTGTAAAATTGTAACTTTTTCAATGTATAGTATCAATCGTTTGAAAAAGAGAAATACATAGTAATATGCTGAAAAATTTATACTTACAATTAATGTCCCAAGACAGGGTATAAATAACTTCCACCACTTTAATTCTCCTTGATTTCGATCGGCAGCTAAACAAATGTAGAACAATAAAAAATTTGCACATTTTTGTTTATAAACTTTATAATAAAGTTATTAGAAAAATAAAATACAAAGTGAGGTATTTATGTATAATATGTAATATATTTATATATTATGGAAAAAGAACTGATTACTGTACCCTTACGAAAAATTGGTGGATCATCATCTCCATTTACAACAGAATTTGCAGCAGCACTTTCTGCCTTTTCTCGAATCTCTTTTAAATTGGCGTCAACATTATTCAGGTACGATAGACCATCTTCCTCTTGGTCTTCTTCTTCTTCCTCGTTCGTAGATACGAACACAGGAACAGATTCAGGTTCAAGATTTACTAATATACCCTTTGATGGGACTTTAATTATGCGATGAGCGTGTAATTCTATATCATTATGTAGATGATTTAATTTTTTCAGATCTGCAACCTGCAATTAAAAACAAATTCTAAATTGGTAAGATCTTCAAGTTGAAACTAATTCTTAAAGCGTATAACTTTATTTAGTATGAATACTAAAAATATTAGGCTTGACAACTTCTGACACTTGATTACAATATATAGTATATAGTTTCCAAGAAATAAAGAGCGGTCTATTTATCATGAAACAGTAGACAGGCACCACATTTTGAACACATAAAGACATAACTTCATATAACATTAGCTTTAGCTTAACGTACACAGATAGAAATTCAATTAATGCTATAATATTATCGAAAAATTTTTTTATGATAGTATGCCCACTTACCGTAGTATTATATAAAAGAGCTATGCCCTGTAAAGTGTCATTAGCTAAAAAAAGAAACAAGAAAAAATACGCTCATTACTTCATTGTATAATATGTAGGTATGCAGAAATAAAAAGTTGAGAACTTACATTCAGTTATAATATATAATAGAATTCCAAAGTTGAAGTTGTTTACTTACCTAAAACGACTTTTTCAATATAGTCTTTTTTCGCTCGTCTAGGAAAATCTGCTAGCTCAAGATTTCGTGATTTGTCACCCCTTTTTGTTGCCATTGTACACAACGGATTATTTTAAATTTACCCATATGTAACTATAAAATAGCTCGCTATCTACACTTATCACTGTAAGATACACTGCTTTTTAAAGTAGGAAAAAATAAAAGTTAATAGTAGTTAAAATTACCCTACATCACCAAAACAGACAATTTTTGATTTTCATAAATCTTATCTGTGACAAATCACTACATTATGACAAGTATACACTATATGCAGAAACTGATTAAATTTGGCAGAAAGCACAAGGATGTCTTTTGGCGATTGTGCCCCAATCAGCTGCTAATTTGAATGCTCCGAGTGGAAATGTACTGACGAGTACAGTACATTTCCTGAGTACATAATAATTTACTTGATCAGCAGGAGCCTAAATCAGGTGCAAAAGAATTTCATGTGAATTGTAAGTTGTACTTAAGTATACTGAAGTACACTTAAGTTTTAAATTGTAATTAAATACTCATTTAATTAAAGTGTTGTAGTTTATAAAAATTTGGTTGTTATAAAAGTACACGAAACATGGACAGTAGAACTTGAGGCATTTCATTTTTGAGTTTGTTTTTGACATCAACGCAACATCGTAATAGAGGTAAGAGGTAAGTGGTACATTAGTCTTTAGTACTTAATGCTTAAGTAATGTAAGTCTTAATGTCTGTATTGTGTTATAATGTTTTAATAATGATTAAATGATTAAGCACTTATTTATTAAACATATATTTCCAAACATATATTATTATCAAACATTTATTTACATACATCAAAAAGTTCTGATTTCCTGATATCTTTTGACTCTAAATATAAATTATTTTTGAATTTTACTAGAAATGACAGATAATACCAGTAAAGCAGCTCAAAATGCTGCAGAATTGGAATGGATAAAATTCCGAGAAGATACTCTAGGTGCCCAGGCATATGCACCTGCCAACCACGAGTCTAAATATTGGAGAAAAATTAAAGAAAATCCCATCGTCCCAATCGGTGTGTACCCCATTTTGTGTATTAGGGGCAAACTCTCGCTAATAATTAACCTAATTCCTTATTTGTGTGAATAATAATATGGGACTTTCCCTTGGAAACTCTCGTAGAATATATTGAGTTTCCGTACAGAGATTTTAGGAAGTATTTCATGACTCGTGCTGTAGAAAAAAAGTTGTTGAAAACTCTATAAAAACTGAATATGTACACAGATACATATATTCAGAATTATGCTGCTGATTTACCCTTATTATTTATTAAAGAATTAATATTAAACCGTCACCTCTAAATTCTTTTGACTTATACACCATGTATACATTATTATTCAATAGGAGCTCTAGCAACTGTAGTGGCGTTATCTCTTGGTTTACGTTCCTTCCACAAAGGGAATACTAAACAGTCGCAGACTATGATGCGAGCTCGAGTTTTAGCGCAAGGATTTACAATAGGTAAGAATTATTAGCCACAAAGGTTTTTCTGGAATGGCACTCCTATTGTGGAGGATAATACTAACTAAGCATATGTATCTTGTACATGCTAATTATATGCTAAACTTTTACAGAATGAAAGAGTAATTTACCATCAATGGTTCTAATGTTTGATTTCTAATTCGGATTTTTTTAGTTGCGATGCTAGGGGGTATGATAATTGGTGCCACCCCTAATTCTCAGGGAGAAAAAATAACTACTCCCACGAAACCTGATGTTCCATAGGAAATTTCAATGGCGTTTTAAAGACAGTAAATAATTAATATTACTCTTTCGCCCCATGTGCTCATTCTTAAAGCACTAGCGAAAATGCCACTGTACAAGAACTGAGTTTTAAAATAATTGAATATTGGAACTTTCACTCTTATTGTTTTTTGTCAATATGATGTGTACAAGAGAGTGTAATTTTTAATTAAAATAATTTAGTATTTACTGTACCAATTGTAAATATTATAGTGGTACTAGAAAAGAAACTATAGCATGCTCGTTGAATCAATTTAATAATACAGAGTTGTGTAATATGCACTATACAAGGTTATACTAAGTACTGCATTATTCGCTATTGTTCAATGTAAAGATTGATAACCTGTAAAATTTCTGCAAAATGTGATGCTATATCGAGTCAATCATGAATGACAAAAGGATTGATAACAATGTCGGTGTAAGGAAAAACCTAAAGATGTGTATTATTATGTAACATTGTAAAACGTTAAATATATATTAAAAGTAACACCAATTCTGAACTACGGTACTGTGCTACTTTTATTTGCTTAAGAAAAGATCTTTGTCAAGCAAACTCATGATTTTCTGGGCGTCTGCATTTGACGATTCTGTTTCAATATTCTTTGCTTGACATCTTAATTTTGAAACTTGGAATTCAATCTGGTTGCTTTCAAAAATAATTACTATTACACAAAACCAGCAACACCAATGTTTTACTAAATGCCAGCCAGCCAGCAAGTTTAAGACAGAAGAGGAAGCTTTTGGGAATAGTTATATCTAAACTGTTCGTATTGATGTAAACAGAGTTTTTTTCTCTTTTTCTGGGGGAAATTTTTAAGTACTTGCTGTCTAATCTAACTGTTCCTACAACCGAACGACCGAATAGCTTAAATACCTTAGAAATTATAAAGAATTAAAGCTATTCCATCGTTCTGTCATGCGCAAAGATAGATTGTTAAGGACAGTATACTGGTTAAGTGCATAATATAGTATGAAAATTGTTTAAGTGAAATGTCGTTAATTTTATCGGTTTCTTCTTTTATTGCTAGTCTTACTTTACGTTAATGTGGAGACTTGCGTAAGTGAATATAACGTACATATTTATTTCCCTAAAAGTCAACTCTGAATATGGTCATTATTGGGTACATGTAGGTTTCATATGTAAATTTTCATGCCATCAAATGTATGTATAAATATATATTTACGTTTCTCCTGCCTAAGTTTGCGATAAAATGGTCCTATACCATACACATTACACATAAAATGCTTTTTCATGTTAGGTAAGTACTTTCTACGATGACACTCATTGGGAACTTTATACATACATACTTGCATGCATAGATATTAGTCTGGACATTATGAAATCAATAGTCCGCTAAATCGTCCATTCATGCAGGTATTGCTGTGTGTCACCTGCTTCCCTCTCTTCTCTTAAATAGTCGGGTAATGAAGTAATTTTCGTAGAATGGTATATACAAATGGTATGTACATAATGTGATCCTCACTATATATAACTATCGGGAAAAAGGAGAAAAAAAAGAGAAAGCCATAAATTAACCAAGTATCATATAGCCCACAGCCCAGTCCGCAGATAATACTCATCACAAATAAATACAGTATAACATTCGCTGCGTTTGTGTATGTATACTTATGTATGTGTGTATACTTATGACTATAACTAATATGTTATTACACTGTTATTTGTTATTATACCTACTTTCATATTCCCCACACATAATCATTACCTCAATATGTGAATGAAAACCCATCCAGTAAATACTTACTTATATCGATAGAATTGTAATGGATTTTTTTCTCGTTGGTTTTGAGAATTTTCAAAGGTCCTGAATGAAACTGTTTGAGAATATCTGTATGCATATAAATGCAAAATACTATTTTTGTATGCTTTGCTTTTGTATGACGTACATTTATTTATAGAACGGATGTAATGGAACCTTTCAGTAGGTATGCCATAAAAATACTACTATCTAGTTATTTAAACCTCCAATACTTAAATGTAGGGTTGTAGTCCATTTCAATAAAATGTGGCTGAAAGTTAGTACATATCCCTTGATGACATGAGAAAACGGCACAGGAGAAAACGGCACGGAGATAAAGGCACACTTTTTTAGGCACACGGAGAAAACGGCACACTGAAAAAAGGGCACACGGAGGAAAAGGCACAGAGATAAAAGGGCACACTGATAAAAAAGGGCACAGTGCAAGAACGGCACGGAGAAATGGGCACACTATTTACAAAGTAATTTAACATCGGTTAAGTACACTTAGGGACAAAGAAATAATGTCACTTGACCCCTCAGTTTTAAAGGATGCACTACGTTGGTTGATGGATCTTTTCCAGTCAATCAAGGGCCCATATCATTTTTTGCCGTTTTTCTGAGGGATCTCAAAGGATCGTACATTACTAAACTGGCATCAACACAAAATTTTGGACACTTTTTTACACCATTAAAATTTTTCACTTTTTTGGTTTACAATGGAAATCGTTTACTACCCTCATCTTTTCCATTGAACACCGATTTCCAGAATTTTTCAGTGTAAAAATTTGTCCTTGCCCTTAAAAACTACTTTTAGAAAAAGTTTACCAATCTGTTATAGTGCATCTCTGGTCGAAAAGTGCACTGAAGTTAAAATCAACACGAATTTTTAATGAAAAAGTATGAACTGCCCATGGGGTCATAATTAGAAGTTATTAAAAACATTGAACCTTTGAAAAAAAAACTTAAGAAATTTCATGAGAATGTCATGAGGTTTGATGCGGTTTTTTTGATGCGTACCTGGTCGAAAAAAATGTCAGAACATCATGAGATTTTGATGTTTTTTTCATGCGCCCGACGTGTCAACTAGGCGAAAGCAATCGGACACAAAAAAAAACATGAAAATATCACCACGTGAACATCAATTTTTTTTAAATATTAATCAGCCATGACCTCATATGACTTTGGTGTGTTATTATGAAAACCTCATGATAATCTTTGATGCGATTGCCGATCAGGTACGCAGCAAAACCTCATGATGAAGCTTCTTAAGTTTTTTTCCTAAGGGGATGTATATATTGAAATACGTTCGTTTTTGCTGCCTCCAACTGTTTTTGCCAAATTAACCTGCCGGACGTGCATATGAAAATACAATAAAATAGTCATGATTATCTGCATGCTTTAAAACTGAGGGGTCAAGTGACATTATTTCTTTGTCCCTAAGTGTACTTAACCGATGTTAAATCACTTTGTAAATAGTGTGCCCATTTCTCCGTGCCGTTCTTTATCAGTGTGCCCTTTTTTATCAGTGTGCCCTTTTATTTCTGTGCCTTTTCCTCCGTGTGCCCTTTTTTCAGTGTGCCGTTTTGTCCGTGTGCCTAAAAAAGTGTGCCTTTATCTCCGTGCCGTTTTCTCCGGTCACCGTCATAAGCAGTTACGGATGTAGAAAACAACGTTCATGTATGTTTTCTTGTATTTCACCAGAACAGAAACAACATAAACCGTGCCTTTATATTGGCGGCATGGTTTTCCATAATACATAAG
Organism: Sminthurinus bimaculatus; assembly: GCA_034698285.1. Lineage (NCBI taxonomy): Eukaryota > Metazoa > Arthropoda > Collembola > Symphypleona > Katiannidae > Sminthurinus > Sminthurinus bimaculatus. Next base: position 9,658 of record JAQIVE010002909.1, on the reverse strand, counting down.
GGAAGTAGGTGGAGAATCATCGCATTTAATGCTGTATAATGCTCTTATTGGTATATATACCAACATTTTGCATTTAAAATTTTGAGGTAACTTCAATATATTATGGACACATCTGAGCATGAAGCTTCGTTAGATTCCTTACACTCCAATTTAAATGATGATTTTTGAGCAAAGCTTTACAGGAAAAATATAGATTTATGATCATTTTATTGTAATGATAATGAAGTTTTATGATATTCAGTGAAAGTCGCTGTAAGGTTTCCATGACTCGCGACGTAAAATTGTCAATTTCACGAGACACGGTCGCATTACAGAGAGTTTTCACTGAATTTGATGTTACACGCTTGGTATAGACGAAAATAAAAATTAGGCATACATGCGTTGCAACTCAAATTTATAGCTCATCAGTGAGTACAGATATTAACAAGTCAACAACACGATAGAGAAGACCGAAACCCTTTTAGTTATCTTGCCTACCGTCATAATATATGTATAGTAAATAATTTAAAAAAATAAATTAATGCGAAAGATGCTGCTAATAAAATATCGACTTCTTGGTGGTAGATTTCATTTAATCCATTTTTAGGCAAATCTCACGCTTTGTTCTTTAAGCTCAACTTTTGGTTTTTGGAAATCCAAGCGTTGTACGCAGAGACTCGAGTGTAGACCTGAGTAAAATATAAAATTACAAACTTACAAATAAATGGAAAAAGCTTGCATGATAAACAAGTATTCATGTACATGATAAAGAAGATAATACAATAATTTTGTGTGGAGATTTATCTTACCCCCGGATACAAACCTATTGGGAACAAAAATTATAAGACAAATTAAGAAAATTAATCCAAAGCTTATTGAATCTTATGCATAGTAGAATAATATGTAGCGAATCTCACCGCAGCCGATCCCCTGTAAAAAAATAAACAAAAGTTTTACATATTTTTAGACTCATATATTATACAATTAAGGAATAACTGCTGACAGATGTTGTGCCAAATCCATTCGTACTTTTTAGACTTTTGGCATTCTGGGTATAAGTTTGCCGAGATCGAGTTCCGTACAAAACTCATATAAGAATCAACCTCGACACATGTATTTACATAATGTTATACTTTTTTGCGGTATCTTTTTTGCTTTAACTAACCCAGGAGACAATTCCAACTTGTTCATAGCGTCCTTGCTCGTTTAGAAACAAAGGGCCTACAGAATAAGAGGACGCAGAAAACCCATTTGAAAAATCGTAAATACATAACATGACAACAAATTGCATATATTAAGAATTAAAACAAACAAACATTACCCCCTGAATCGCCTTGCTAGTTTTTTTAGTAGGGAAAAACACAATAACGTTAGATGAGTACAAAATTATTTTCTCATTGTCCAATACATGTATACTAAATAACCACTTTGCTCACTTTTCAATCAATGGAATAAAATTAACTCACACAAGCATCTACTAATCCGGGTTCACCCGCACAGGTCATAGTAGGAGCGATATTTGGTACGGCCTGGATCCCAAAGTACTGTTTGTAACGGGCCTGACACTCGGAATTGGTCCAGATTCGCATTGTCCCGTGACGAAGTATGGGTGATGGTGCGCCTGAAGCGGAAGTGCGTCCCCATCTATTTTTTAACAAATGTCTTTGCTATTACCTACTCATTGTTTTCGAAGATTTCCTAGAAAGTATAAACGATTTCGAGATTTACCCAGCTAAAACCGCTTTTTTCTTGCCATCATCATAGTTGCTCCCATTATTAAGACAAATGGGCTGAATTGCGGGACTAAACACGACTGCTTTGTCCAAGCGTAAAATAGCAATGTCATTTTCCTACAGAAGAATCCGATTTTGTAATTTGTAAGCATAGTTTCAACTTTGCAGTCGAATATTTAGTGTGTCTCATCGACAGTGATTCATATTTTATATTTTATAATATTGTGCTCAATATTTTTTATGATTTTTTTTAAATTTATTGGTTTACAAAAGTCCGCTCGCTGTACTGGGCATGCTTCAGGATTTTTGCGACCTTACGAATGTCGCGCCCCGTTTCGCTACCGGCGTAAACGTTGTGGGACCCCAGATACACCAACAATTTTGCGACTTGCTCTGGCTTTTTATAGTGACTGATACAATGCGATGCTGTTAAAACGTGCCTGAAATATTTTTTTTTGTAAATTTTGAAAATATTCAAACAAACTGACTTTGTATTTGAGCCACAATTTAAGATAAATGAAAGTTTTAGATTTCAGTCAAACCAATTGTCAATCAAAGCCCCGCCACAAAACTGCATACGCTGAGAGTTCATGAGGGCAGCCATGAAAGGATAGCCATTTCTAGGATAAAACAAAGATTGTTTATTATGTCTGTGGAGAGCATATGACCAGACAGTATAAGTGCAAAATACAGAATACCTAGGTGCGATGGCTCCGACCCCAGCGGGAACATTTACAACCTTTGTCATGCCACAGTTGCTCGGTACGGCAACGGCTGAAGCTTCCGTAGACGTGCTAACATTCTGTCGCATTATTGGTGGACGATTACCATGTATATTTGGTCGAGGAGTGTGTGGTCCTTGTAAAAGCTGAGCTCCTTCACCAGAATCCTCCGTATTAGTAGCACTGTGGTTGGCATTTTGATTTTGAGCCTGTTCCTCTGATTCTAAACCCCCATTTGGATAGGAAAAGGGAGGAGTTGTTTCTGGTTCCAATGTTTCGGGGTATTCTTCCGGAATAGGATTCGATATGAGGGAAGTGGGTCGACTGGGAGCCTTGGTTGAGCTAGAGCTTGAGGAAGGGGGTGAAAGATTGGACTTGTTTTTGCCGTTTCCCGTCGTACAACAAATTATATCTTCGTCATTTCGACCACCAGCTTGGCGGATTTCTAAACAAGGCAGGTAAGAAGGCAGATTTAGCAAAGACCTTACCATAATATGTAGACTGGATTAGGGTAAAAACAGCATACAAGTACAGAGACACATGTGAAATACTATTAAATGCGTATTTATGTTAGATTTGTACTTGAAGGAACTGGCGTTTCATCTCTGCCAGCAAAGCATGGAGTAGTGGTGGCTAGAACTTCATCTCTGAGTACTAAATTGTGGGCCTTCCCACCCGGCTCGTCGAAGGAAAACAGAATTGGATGGCACTCTTTGAAGCTGATGCACTGTCCTTGCTCACCTTCTTGCTGTTTGTTTACCATCAGAAAATAATCCAAAACTACATTTTACTTTTTTAATCTACTAATTACATCGTTAACATCGTTACACGCAGCAAACCAAAAGGCCAAAAATTTTCACAATAAAAGGTAGAAAATATTTATTCAAAAGGTAGAGATAAAAACCGTGATGCATTTCAAAATTCCATCGTGGCGGTAGAGCAAAACTGTTAAAATTAAGACAAATTACTTGCATATTATAATTTTGATACAATTGAAAAACAGATAAAATGCAAATTTTTAATTACTAATAAAAGTTTTCCAATGGAAATTTCCAATACAATTATGTACAAAATGTACAATCATCAGAAACTGCACAGAATTGTAATTTTGCACTATGCTCTTATTCTTGTACCTGGTGGAAGAAATGAATATCCTTCTGTTGATAACTTTTCAGGTCGCCTTCTTTCCCTCTCTTGGCCTTTTCATTTTCAAAGTCCAAACAATTTCAAGTTAAGTGAAACAAAATTAGATGCAGAGGGAAGTTTCAATATGTATAATTTTTCCCATGGAGAATGGACATCGTTTTTTTTAAATAATGATTTACTGATTGCCACAGTACCTGGCTCTGCATCAATGACGAGCGTGTCTGCTTCATGGAACTGTTGGAGAATGTGTGATGATGATACAGAGGAGGAAAGTGCACTGGAAGTTTGTCCCAAATAATAGAGCACCAGGCAGAGGAAACTCAAAAGGAAGTTTACCATACTGAATAGTACGGACAGTGATCAAAAGCTCTAAAATGCAAATATTTTCACAAAAATAGCAAGCTCAAACACAGGAAATAAATGAGGCAAAAATCCAAAAGAAAACAAACAAAGAAAAAACTAGATTGAGAGAAACTATTTCGAAGAAAACTGGATCCATTGACAAACAGAATTCCAATGAAAAGTAAAGGACAGTAAAGAATTGCACAAATCACGAGCAATAATCATGTGTAATGTGTAGTATATAAGTTTTCTTTCTATATCGCCTTTACCTTTGCGTGGCGTCGAATCAACAGGAAAAGTCAGAATGAAGATGTGATTTGCAGAGTACATAGTCTGTTTTTAGCCACACGACAAAGTTTGTCACGGGAGAAAGTGACTACACATTGATCTCTTATAGAGATTTCACTAATTGTATGTGAGTGAGTATAATAATCCAAATAAGTATTAAAATGTGTGTCAACTTATTCATCGTCTATCAATGATGCGCGATACCTTGATGAATCGCCTACTTTTATGTCAAGTGAGTATGTACCATCATGTCATTTCGTCGTCAATTCTTTCAAGTCTTTGTTTCGACGAGGTATCAAAACTCGTCCTGTTGCCTTGTTTTGTTGTTCCTTGTGCTTGCACTCAGAGCCAACAAACTTGAATTCAACGCTTATAATCTCGGCTTTGAACATTCTCATTTATGCATGTATGTATGTGCATTCAACATTGCTCATTTATTGACAAAACTTAAAGATAAACTCAAAGTGACACAATTTTCAAGTTTCAAATCTAACCATCAACAAAAAAACTTACTTTTTGATTATTTACTAGTCATTGACCATGAATCATTAGTTATTATGCAAAATTGCAAAGGAGCTACATCAAGCCAGAGTTCTCATGTGGTAGATATGAATAATGTATACAGTATAGGCATTGCTTTCACTACATATTATTATAAGTTTGCAGTCAATGCAATGGTGAAGGGAAAGACGCGTTTTTATTCAATATTTTTAAAAATCAATAAAGATAATAGATAGTATTTAACAATATAATATAACAGTTATAAAATTTTAAACTTTCCACATCAATATTTTTTATAACAACAACATTTTTCGATAAGCATAAAACATGTAATATATTTTAGTATTATTAAGTTTAGAATAAGGTTAACGCATAAACCATGAACGGTATACTTACATTTATTAACCAAAACAGATCTATGTATAGATTGACAAAAGTCCCAACATTAAAAGATTTTCAACGATTACTTGAATGATCTTCAAAGTACATATGAGGGGTCTGGGGCAACAAATAGGCTTGATATATATATAGTAGTATCCATATCAACTCCATATATCAAGCCTATTTGTTGCCCCAGTCCCCCTCATATGTAATAATATAAAACTCTTTGTACTTGTTAATAAATATAAGTGGCAGTATAATATAACTGAAATTAAAGTCATTATTGAGTATTTCGAGGAATCATGGACAACAATGACAAACACTATCAGTACTTATTTTGGCTGGAATTAAGTACATACATAATGTAATTAATGTCACTTGCTTTGGCAGCAGTGTGATATGCTTCGAGAAATTTCATCTAAAAGTAAATAATGTAAAAGACAACATAATATAATATCGCTGCAGTGGTTAAAGCTATATTTAAAACGATTGTACAAAAAGCCCAAATATACAAATTTAATGCTATTTGACAGGAAGAACTGAAAATTACATAGTTCTCAGTGAAACACACCACGACAATTCTTATTTTTTCTTTCCAATGACAATGTTATCGGAGGAATCGCCGTGGGCGTAGAACCGATGGATGGTGGTCGTGGTTTGTGTATGAGAGCGACCTCGTCCCTCCAGGCCGATGTTGCCACTCTGGGTGTCGCAGGCATCTCCAATCCCGTCCGCGTCACTGTCATCCTGATTTGGATTTGGTACACTGGGACAGTTGTCCTGTCATTTTATAAATGTTAATTACATTATTTTCACATTTGATCTTATGTTATAGTATCGCTATGGAACCAACATACATAAGCATGTAAAATTGCAGACAACGTCAAGTACAAAAGAGCTAAATTATTGACCTTTCGACAGTTGCGATCAAAGCAGTCAATGTCCTCGTCAGGATATCCATCCAAATCTCTGTCAGTTCCACAAACAGAACCGTCACCAGCATGTCCGACCTTAAAATTAAAACAAAATACGCACATAGTCAACTACATTTTTGTTGAAAATTAGGACAACTGAAAATTTCTATAGGTAATATTCAAAAAATTGAAGTAAATTAAAAACGCTTTGTTTTGTTTTTTTGAACAGTTTTCTTTGGCAGCGTGTCCTACCTTGCAGCGACACACGTAGAAGCTTCTTCCGGGCTCTTTCTTGCACTCTGCGTCTCGATGACAGAAGCAACCGTCGGGGCATTGGATCCGGTCGTCATGGCACCCAGTGCTCGTGCCGTTCTGCAGCTTGAAACCCTTGGAGCACTCACAGAAGAAGGAGCCCTCCGTGTTGACACTGCATAAAGATACACAATACAAAATGTATTAGTATTTCTTATGGCAGGAACTAATATTAAAAGTGTGTGTACACTGGGTATGTGCGTAAAAACCAGGCCAATTACCATCGGGCGGTGTCGGCACAGCCGCCATTTCTACCATCAGCACACTCGTCCACATCGTAACAAATTTGGCGGTGACGGATCGCGTACTCCAAGCTGGTTCCTTGGACGCCGGTGGAGCCAGTAAATCCGCTGGGACAGGGATCGCACACATATCCAGGCTGCAGGTTCGTACATCTAACTCCCGGGTAACACGGCTCAGTCATTTCACACTCATTGACATCCTTACAGTATAACCCGTCGCCAGTAAAGCCGGCAATGCAGCTTCCACATCTGTAGCCTGGTGGCTCGCCAATGTCCGTACAGTGAACTCCTACAATAAAAAAAAACAAGAGATTTATCTGATTTGAATAAATATTTCCATTGTTGACCACGAGGATACAATAAGTAACTAGTTTTCAGTTTTAAAAAAGTGAATAGTTGACCTGTAAAGCAGGGGTTGTTGGCACAACTTCCACGAACTGGAGTGCATTTTATTCCATCTCCTGTCATTCCGAATGGACACTAAAGATTAGAACAAAATGCAAATCAATTGACAAAATTACTTGAAGCTTGAAATGTTTCTCGATGACTATTAAGTATTAGTGTACAATTAAGCCTGCCGGACGAATAACCGGCGTGAATCTCGGTTGCATCATTTTTATTTAGCGTAATTCGTCCGGGATGTTAACTGTCCGGAATTGCGAGAAAAATCTTGGTACTTTGGGTAATTTTGTGAATTTATCTGTAGAATTTAGAAAATAGAATTTAAAAAAGGTTCACTATTCTTGTATACCTGACCACATTGGAAACCTCGTTGTGGATGATCGGTACAAGTGACTCCTCTAAAGCAGGGGCGTTCTCGACAAGTTGCCACGGGCTGACAGTTTCGCCCATCACTACATATTTAACAAAATATTATTGTAAATTATTCTTCAACTGAAACGGCATTTATTATTTTGTTATCGTCCAAATTTAAAAATTAAAGTAGAAATGTACCCAACGGTGCCAGGGGGACATTGACCACACTCAAAGCTGTCCACCGTGTCATAGCACTGGACACCACGAAAGCTGTAGAAAAATTATGCATATTATTTTTCAATTTTTTACAATTTTAATGATCGATGCATAATTATTATTATTATGCATCGAAATTAAAGGTTTTTGTAATACAAAAATCTGGCCAAACTTTCGCATGAAAAGTATTCATGCAAATAAGTTGTATTGCATCACTTGCTACAATTCGGTAAGAATTTTGTAAAACTAAACCCTTCAGTTAATAAACGCAAGTACATCTTTGCTTTTTGTATTATATATATATTTTTGGTGTATAAAAAATAAATTTTCCGGGTAATAGAAAGAATCGGGTGATGAAGTCATCTCAAGTGGAGAAATGCTTTCAAGGCGCAAGGTAAAACGTTACCGCTGACGGAGAAAACTTTTTAATGTAGTAAAAAAAACTCCAGAGGCTTAGAATTCCTCCATTTGGGAGGACTGCATCACCTTATTCATGAATCTAACCAAGGATTGCGGTCGCAATGTCGAACTCTCTCGCAAACCTGACCATTGCCCGAATAACCTGTAGAGGGAAGAGATCATAGAGAAAAAATGTACCCAATCAGCATCCTCAGGAACCACAAACCAATGAAAAAACATTGTGAGCACAATATTTTTCTAAAAGGGATTAAATTTCAAATAAATAGAAACCTGATGGACAGGAACCGCACTGGAAACCGTATGCAGTGTCTCGACACTCAACTCCTCGGTAGCTATACATAATATTTTGTATCACCAATCAAAAATGTTCCAGAGTAAAAATTTAATTACTGCTATTTAAAAAAAACTATCCAAGTAATAGAACAAAATGTTTTTCTTTACCACGGTCTTTCTCTGCAGGAAACTCCCGGAGTACAAGTTCTTCCGTCACCTACAAGCAAATACCCAGTCATTTTGAAGCAATAATCAATCAGGAGCCAGGAAAAAAGTGAGGTATTGTATTAATATATGATGTATACAGTATGCATGGATATGCTGAGAAAAAACACACCGATTTGGCCCCTTGGGCATTCTCCGCAAGAAGGATGTCCGCCAGCATCCTCTGTACACCGGACTCCAGGAGCACATGGATTTGGCTCACATGGATTCCGCCGCTCACAGTCTGTATAGAAAAGTATGCAACATATTTTAGCATTATTCCATTTCCCCAAAAATTAAATATAATATTGTAATGTCCAGCACATATTTTCGGATTTATTAATGCATTATATAATATAAATACAAGGGAGGTCACACATTCCTCTTTACTGACTATGAATAAGAAATATAAATTAAATGACAAGTATCTCACGTTCTCCGTTTCCTATCATGGATGATGGACAGGGCCCGCACTGATAACCTAGATTAATTGATTAGAAAATGATAGGATGATATTTCAGTTTTCAGGAGCAGAAACCTAAACATCCGTATTTACAAGCACAAAATAGGGGGTTAAACTTATTTTTGTATTTTCTACCGGTCTGGGTGTCTCGACACTCAACTCCTCGAAAGCACGGGCGATCTCTACATTGTCGACCCACTGTGCAAACCCTGTTTAGTTTAAAAATGTGACATCCTTGTACATGTTGCTCATGCAATTTTTTTTTCATCATTTGTCATGACATATTTTTATTTACATACCTTCCATCTCCAAAGGACCCTACGATTTAATTTAAATTGAATTATTTAGAAAAGTATTTTATATTTTATACAATTTTATGTTGTATACAATTAAATTGAAAAAGCATTTCATGTTTATGTGATTTTAATACAACTTTCTTTTATCCTTTTAATTTACCCCTTGGACAGGATCCACAGCGATATTGACCCGAGGGCTCGTCCACACACTGAACGCCAGGGTGACACGGGTTGGAGTCGCAGGGTCGCTGCCGATCACAAATCCTGTTTTGTTTAAAATTGTGACATATTTTACAATGGTCATGACCATTGTAAAATATGTCACAATTTTAAAACTGAGCGTAAAACTGCAGTTTTATGTTCAGTTTTTTATCATTTATTATTATATTATACACTAGAGGGTAAACCCCGCGCGCTTCGCGCGGGTCTCTATACCAAAATAGCGATTAATTGCGGGTTGTTTGCCAAAA